>QNGE01003239.1:56229-89605 GCA_008508345.1 Paragonimus westermani | reverse complement strand
GTTTACCATAATCGAGACAAAAGGCAGGATATTGCAGTAGGTGGAGGATTTACACATCGCACTGTTGAAATATTTTGGAGCCACCAGCACAATGTGTGATAGAAACCATCTACACTCAGTTGCTTGCCAACTCCGAACTTTTATCAGACCACGAAATTCACAGGAGGCTGCAAGCAACTTGTGCGACATTTGAAAAAGCGCCCGATGTAGAAGCCGAAGTTTCGTGACTACATGGAGGATCACCGAGATTTATCCGATGTCGAATTACGTATCGGATGGCAAAAGCGCCAGCATATATGAGGCTCATACAACTTTTGTGCAACTTAGGAGTCCTGTCTATACATTAGGATGTGAAATGAAGCATGAGTTTAGGGCACGCAGTGCAGAGCGGTGCGATTGTTCGAAAAGGACGAAACTTGATCCATAAGGGTTACTTTCCATCTGAAACAGCGGCGTTGCAATCATCACAATCACAATAGGCATACCAACTACGTATTTATGCAATAACCGAACGAGCCGATGGACGACGGATGACTGCCTTCACGCTCACTGTAACCACATCATTTCCAATGTGTTAGCCGTTACAATGTAGAGATTCTAATGTCGTATACACATTTGAACATCACAATTGTAAATTGTATAGTGAGTCAGCTATGTGAACAGAGCGACAACAGAGATATTACATGAGAGAAAAATTCAACTTTCGGAAGAAAAAATTGAGATAATTACTTTTGAGAAGATAGTACTTGAGATTTACAAAACTCGATGTAATAGTTGAGTTGTTTCATCAGTTGGGACTTAACAAGATGACCACTGACCTAATGCTCAAGGTCGGGCCAGAAAAGAGGTGCTTTGAGAATGGAGGGGCTTTAATGTCAGAGAATTTCATCATTTCTTCATGTAGATAATCCCGGGAAAATGTGCAGGAAATTTTGTGATGATGAAGGGGATGGGAACGCATGTGGCTTTGCTGAAAAACGGATGGACCTCTCAACCGGACGTCCTTCTTCGCTCAACTTCCAAACAATTTTGAGGATCTCACGATACCGGTCGAGCAACTGATTCGGATCCGAAAGGGAAGGGATTCATATTGGCGAGTTTTTGATCATTAAGGTATTAAGATACGAGAAACTTAGTATAAACTAACTGGAAGTTAATAAACTTCGATATTTAATCCGACAACTATGGAAGTTCTGAAATTAATACTTCACGTGAACATGAACAACCGCATCGGTCACACAATGGAGAAGTAGTTAAACGCAAACTGAAACCAGGGTGCTTACAGACAGAGGCCCAGCAATGGGATGTAGAGACAGAATACTGAGCGAAAACAAGTTTAGACAGCTAAACAATATCAAGATTCAGTGATACATTAAGAATAACGTTCATGGGGAAATGATTTATCGCGTGCTTAACTTGAATGATCGTGTCAGTCTTTGCCAAAAAGACTCGTAACCACTGCCAAGAGGGCTTCCAGTGCAAGAAGAATCAACGAAAAAGAAATAAATGAGGGCAAGGAACGTGGTCACCGACCATTTATAAAACACATAGTAGTTGCCAAACGTTCAACGTGTGCAGCCACTTTGACATTTCTTTCTTTCGCAAAATGTCATTGCTTTATCAAGTGTTGTAGAAAAGCAGGAAAATATTGGCCGTCTGTTAAGTGGAGACAATTTATGGCGCATCAGTTACATGACGATAGATTTTAGACACGCCAATTTCCCGAAGATGATTGTTGGTTGCCTTCCAGATTGGGTCATTTTAGTGCCATTCAAAAATTGTTGGACACCCTACCCCTACGTATTTTGAGAGCAAGAATGTCAGAGGTGCTGACCTGTGCGCGATCATTACTGTATAGTAAGAGAATTTCATCGATAAATGAAGTCTCTGGCTATTATGACCGCTTACGATTGTTCACTGGCGTCCTAAGCTTAATTCAATGCAACTGGCCCAATTATGTGACATCTCTGGGATTACAATTTAATCTAGATGGCCTGTTGCCAAAAATGCACGGAATTCCACACTATGGTCCGTGTTCTGTCATCCAGGTGAGCCGACGACGTGTGAAGTGTTTTTCGTTAACAGACACGGTGGACTAAGCAAATCGTTTTGGTTTATCGCAGAAGAGGCGTGATAGATTGTGTAACGGCAAACACACTGGAAATGATGTGGTTACAGTGAGCGTGAAGGCAGTCATCCGTCGTCCATCGGCTCGTTCGGTTATTGCATAAATACGTAGTTGGTATGCCTATTGTGATTGTGATGATTGCAACGCCGCTGTTTCAGATGGAAAGTAACCCTTATGGATCAAGTTTCGTCCTTTTCGAACAATCGCACCGCTCTGCACTGCGTGCCCTAAACTCATGCTTCATTTCACATCCTAATGTATAGACAGGACTCCTAAGTTGCACAAAAGTTGTATGAGCCTCATATATGCTGGCGCTTTTGCCATCCGATACGTAATTCGACATCGGATAAATCTCGGTGATCCTCCATGTAGTCACGAAACTTCGGCTTCTACATCGGGCGCTTTTTCAAATGTCGCACAAGTTGCTTGCAGCCTCCTGTGAATTTCGTGGTCTGATAAAAGTTCGGAGTTGGCAAGCAACTGAGTGTAGATGGTTTCTATCACACATTGTGCTGGTGGCTCCAAAATATTTCAACAGTGCGATGTGTAAATCCTCCACCTACTGCAATATCCTGCCTTTTGTCTCGATTATGGTAAACNAAATCGCATGCGCAACAGTTTCTGTATTGTCACACTATTTCGACATTACATTGGCGCCATTTCTCGGCGTCCTAGATAAAAACCTTTCATGCATTAAAACAAAAGAATTTTCCAGGGCACAATATACATATTTCATACAGTGCGCGATATTCCGTGCACACTCACTTACATGATATTTCAAAATCACATACAGTGAGTGACAGCACATGCACAATTACGAATGGACCTAGCCACGGGCGATGGAATTATGCGCAGCCCCCAATGGTGGTTTCGGTCTGTACAACCAGACATGATTCTCGGTGCGGTAAACTGGTCTGTTTGCTGTACCGTCATAACAGTCTTTCTGATGGTGTCACGACGTTGACTGATGTTGGGCGACAATTTTATAGGCGACTCTCAACCGTTCGCCCAGCTCATTGGTATAATGTGGTAAACCCATGCATTCGACCGGCGCCAGCAGTGTTAGTACTTCAATTGACAGGCGTGGTTCATGCCCTAGGGTTAATAGTGAAGGCGTGTATCCTGTACTCGAATGGACGGCAGCCATGTAGTCAAGAGACACTGTGGCAGGATTTCGTCCCAACGATCTGATTGGTGTCGTTCAATAAAGGCAAGTAGAATCGTCATTACAGTACGATTGGTTCGTTCGGCCAAGCCGTTACTCTGAGGGTGGTAAGGAGTTGTTCGGGTTTTGTGTATGCGCAACATACGACATAGTTTTTCTAGGAGGCGACTTTCAAACTCAGCGCCTTGGCCAGATTGCAGCACAATGGGTGTACCAAAACGAACGACCCATTCGTTTACGAACAACAATGTTATTGTAGAAGCCTCTTGGTTTGACATCGGAAAGGCTTCAGAACATTTGGTGAAATAGTCGACAATTATGAGAATATATTTATTTCCTCTCCTCGACGTCGGTAGTGGTCCCATCACACCAACTCCCACACGGGGGTTGGGGTCAACTGTTGCGACCGTTTAAAGCGGGGCCCTGGGAGCTACAGTGGGGGATTTGTTTGGCGCACAAATGTTACAGTTGGCACAGCTGCGAACAACATCGTCATGTGGCTTTGGTCACCAAAAGCGCTGCCGGACATCTGCTTCACTCCTTCGCTGACCGGTATAACCAAGTTTCACATGAATCTCTCGGACAACCTTTGAAACCTTGCCAGATGGGACGATTAGCCTGTATGTTCGTTTGACTCTATCACATAAATGTAATACGCCATCGATAACTCGCAAATTTGCCCACTGTGACCATAAGCAGCTCTCTTCCGGGGATCTGCCCTCTATTTCACGACCAGTAGGTTTTGGGTTTCCATCAAGTTGTCGACGGTAGATGTTAGAAATGTACGGATCTTTCAGTTGATAGTGTGTCCACGTAGCCCCAACTGATGGTGAGGATAACATAGCGTTAACAGTTTCCGTGGGAAGGCGGGACAATGCATCAGCATTCGCGTGACGGCTGTCCGGGCGATATATACAGTCAAAATCATAATCCTGCAAATATTCCAACCAACGTGCTACTTGACCCTCCGGCTCTCGGAAGTTGCGAAGCCATTGTAGTGCTTGACGGTCCGTTCGAACTTTGAAGGGTTTCCCGAGTAAGTAAGGGCGGAAGTGTTTAAGGAAATACACTGAAGCTAACATTTCACGGCGTGTAGTGCGATAACGCCTTTCTTGCTTATCGAGCCGACGACCTGCATAGGCAGTCACGACTTCCCCATTGGCCGACTTCTGGGACGGTACAGCACCGATAGCTAGGTCACTGGGGTCAGTGTTTAGTATGAAGGGACCGGCTGATGGCGAGAAATCGGGGAATGCGAGAATGAGAGGTTAGTTGAGCTTATCTTTAAGAGTGTTGAACGCTGCGTGACATTCAGCAGACCATACTAATTTCTTGCCTTCCTCCGTAAGTTGATGCAATGGGGATGCTATCTCCGCAAAATATGGAACAAATTTCCGACAATACGAAGCCAGTCTCATAAAACTGCGTACTTCGCTTACTGATCGTGATACTGGCCAGTCAACAACTTGTTTGACTTTTGTGCCATCGGCTTTCACCCCTGCGGGTGTGATTAGATGCCCTAAGAATTATAATTCTTGCTTTAAGAGCATTCATTTTGTAGGCTTCAGTTTCAGGCCCGCCGTTCGGAGACGTTCAAATACATTCTTCAGTCTGGACTTGTGCTCGTCTATTGTGAGGGCGTGAACAAAAATGTCGTCGAGGTAGATTAAACACTGGCTTTATACTAAATCTTGCAACACTGTCGCTGAAAAGTAGCAGGCGCGTTAGCTAGGCCGAACGGCATTGTTTCAAATTCATACAACCCGGATGGAATGGCTAATGCCGTCTTGTAACGATCTGCGGGACGGACTTCAACCTGCCAGTAACCCGAAGCTAGATCAAGCGTGGAGAACCACGTTGCGCCATGCAAAGCCTCGAGTGTGGTATCTATGCGTGGCAGAGGAAATGAATCTCTTTTTGTTATGGCATTCAGACGTCTGTAGTCAACGCATCACCGTAAGCTCCCGTCCTTCTTTTCAACCAATACGAATGGGGGATGCCCAAGGAGAAGTCGATGGGCGTATAACTCTCTTGTTAAGCATGTCTTGAATCATGGTATTCAGTTGTGACTGATTGTGAACAGGAATTCCTCTGGCGGGTTGTCGAAGAGGGTGGTGCTCACTTGTATCGATTTCGTGTTGTACAAGTCCAGTTCACCCAGGTTCCTCACTACCTTATTGGAACACGTCGGGGAAGCTGCGTGAAAGGCTTGCTAGCGTGAGTCTTTCAGTGTAGGGCGAAGTCGTCCTAGTAAGTAATGGCTGTATCAAAATCGATTCCAGTCCGCTTAGGTTGTCGGAAGCTTCTAGTAAGTTTACTGTTTGAGGCTTGCCTTCCACTTGGGTATCCTTAACATTAAAACAAAAATGGATTGTCTGTGAGGATGGGTCGATCATATCGCAGTACCGTCGTAGAAAATCCATTCCTAAAACCGCGCTCCATGGCAGGTGGCTGCTTACTGTAAACTGATATCGAGTGGTTAAACTAACCAGTTGTACTATGGCCACTACTTGCGAGTCCGTCTGTTAGGTGGTGCCGTTTGCCGTTAATATATGATAGCGGTACTCAGGCTGGACTATTTTACAATTTAATTGGGCTACCATGGCCGAGTTTAAAATAGAACACGAGGCACCAGTATCAATCAAAAAGCAGACAGCCTCATTATCCGGTCTACCGTTCTCAGTTATTGGCTTATCTACGTCAGCATTGGTGAGACAGATAACAGAAGGTATAGATGCATACGACAAAAGTGACCTACCTCGTGATACGCGGCCCGCTACAATATGCGGACTGTGTCCACACTTCTGCGCGCGGGAACCAAACCCCTTAGAGTAGACGCAATTATTCGCTGGGGAACTTGGTTGGGGAAAGTTTCTTGCGGCAAAACACATGGGTTCTGTTACTGAAGGGGTGTCACGCATCGACTCTTGCACCGCCTCAAATGCCCGTGTTTTTTCAACCGCCTATGTCAGCGATGACGCCGGTTTGCGCGAGAAATTTCCACGAAATTCTTGATTAGATAACCCCAGAGAGAAACATTCACAAATCTAACAATCTCTTTCCACCGGAGATGATCGTGGAAACGCCTTCAAAGCTAGTTCCCGCAGGTCACCAAGGAAAGAATCCACCGATTTCGACGGTTTCTGGAGCTTGGTGTGGAACTTTTTGCGATAAAGATGCGCTAATTCCATGCGCCCGAAGAGTGCTTGTAGGGTTTCTCATATAACTTCGCGTGCTGAATCTGGGGCCACACCACAGGGAAGAAATTGCTTTACAGCAGCATCACCCAAAAAACTAAGGATATAGAAGCTGTGAAGCTTGTATTTCACTGGTGATAAGTAACTTTCAACTTTAAATGCCCAGTCGTCGAAGTCATCATCGGGATTGTAAAACAGGGGTTGGCGTGGTGTTGGTTTAAATCCGCAGCATAGCTCGTTCATTTCGATGGTCTAACCCGTCGATGGAGGGGAAGAAGTGAACTCCGGTTTCGTATTCATCCCACCTCTGTCACCAATGGTAACAGGACGACAAATGTATGCACAGGATAGCGATCGCAGACAGTCTCCACGAAATCCAAAAGGCCAATGGCAACACGAAATCAAGGTCTCAATAACAACGCATTTCTCTAACCGTTCCAAACAAGTAAGTACAGGGGGAATCGAACGTCACATCAGCGGAAAGGTTAAATCGCATTCGCTACAGTTTTTATATTGTTGCAACTCCGCTATCAAATTATCGCGGTTTCCTAGCGTCCATGAAAAATGAATTCAACATTTAAAAAAAATATTTTCCGCGACAAAGTAGGAATATTTTATGCTTTCTAAAATATTTCGTACAATCACACGTAGATTATATCACAGACACACATCAACGGTCTTGCGACGTCAGTGATCGTAACGCGTGGTCGGAAGCAGCAAGCGCACGGGTAAAATTTGAATTGTATAACAGGCCGTGTTGTGCTGAAGTTTCTCCGGAGGAAGTGAATGCTGTCGTTGGAAAACCGGCGATATGTGATTTTGGCATATCATGTAAGTGAGTGTGCACGGAATATCGCGCACTGTATGAAATATGTATATTGTGCCCTGGAAAATTCTTTTGTTTTAATGCATGAAAGGTTTTTATCTAGGACGCCGAGAAATGGCGCCAATGTAATGTCGAAATAGTGTGACAATACAGAAACTGTTGCGCATGCGATTTGACCTTTCCGCTGATGCTCTCTCTCTTGTTATCCATTTCATGTCGCCCACCTACGTATTACTCGGCGTGTTCCACACGAAATGTGTGAGTGTGCACGGAATATCGCGCACTGTATGAAATATGTATATTGTGCCCTGGAAAATTCTTTTGTTTTAATGCATGAAAGGTTTTTATCTAGGACGCCGAGAAATGGCGCCAATGTAATGTCGAAATAGTGTGACAATACAGAAACTGTTGCGCATGCGATTTGACCTTTCCGCTGATGCTCTCTCTCTTGTTATCCATTTCATGTCGCCCACCTACGTATTACTCGGCGTGTTCCACACGAAATGAACGTCCCTAGAACTGTGACGTTCGATTCCCCCTGTTCTTATTTGTTTGGAACGATTAGAGAAATGCGTTGTTATTGTGACCTTGATTTCGTGTTGCCATTGGTGTTTTGCGGATCGCCGCCTCTTCTCTGTATCGCCAATACGCTGGTTGTGATCGTTCTTTACGTCTTTTCTCTGGTTTTGGATTTCGTGGAGACTGTCTGCGATCGCTTTCCTGTGTATACATTTGTTGTCCTGCTTCACTGTACGTTCACGCGGTAGCTGAAATTTGTGATTTGTTACAAATAAGGAGTTGACAGCGAATGAATAATGATCTTTGCACCCTCCAGACGTTCGTCTGTTCGTTTTCCGAAGTGAACAACTTTTGACTGTGCATGGATGGTCCATTCAAGCTTTATAGAAAGCCAATTGCACACGGAGTAATTCATCATTTTTGGGTCTGTTCGCCTGATTATTGTAACTATTTGGGTGGGCCTTCAAAATAAATAGACATGAGAGTTCGCCTACGCTTTTGGGTCATCACAAGAAGCCAGGTTATCAAACAAATGTCAGCTTCTAAATGAGTTCGTCTGGATGGTGATTATGAGTTTATTTACATCAACTTGCATGTTTCCTCACGGCATTCTCAGCATAGAGGGAGCATACTGTTATGTCGCACTCAAAGGCCACACGTGCTGGTATCATCTGAGCCGCATTTTATCCACCACAACGTCCTGACACGTGTCAGACATACGTATGTGTTTCCCCATCACCTCGCGGAACATTTCCAACAAATAACGTAGGGAGGCGTATTCCCCACTTCAACCACAGATATACATCACGGGTCGTCCATTACGCATTCTGTCTATAGCCCAGAACTGATAAAGCTTCAAGCTACATCGGCAAATGTGAGCTGAAAGAAGACCTACTTGTGGCGGTTGGTCCCATGCGTGGCATCGACGCTTACCACATCAGGGAAACGTCTGAACTACTACACTTGCTGCTCTCGTGCGAAACATATGTGCGTGTGTCTACTATTAACGCTTTTGATGACACGCAGTACGCTGTTTTTCTTTATATTAATTAGAGTTTGTGGCAGATTTTCTGCAACATTAATGTACGCTAACCCACTTACTTATTGCCGGAGATTTCAACCGATGATGGATTTTGCACATATCGATGTTCGTTATACACTTACCATAAACATCCGCAACATACTGCTTCAAGTCAGCAGATGATGTGTTGTACTCGAAAAGATGTCTCAAGTAGTTCACTTCACTTGCAGTGGGCCGACGATTTGCTGGATGCGCGTCATACAAGAAGGCAGATATGTCGTGGTTGTGCCCTAATGTGAAGCTAACAGCCAACCTGGATTTTCTCCTAACGACTTTGAAGCGTGGTTGACAGCATGTATCACGGGAGCTATGCAGTGGGAAGTATGTGAACTCAACTCAGTAAACACGTCTTAATCCACGGCTCTCTCCCTCGCGTCGCTTATATTTTATACACCGGTACGCCATCTACCACGTAAACTCAGCAGTAATCACACACACATTACCATACTTCAAGCGTTCACTGCCCGACTTTTTGCTCCAACAAAGCATTGCAAAACACTGTAATCGTTCACGCAGCTATCTAAACAAATTCTAAACTCGTTAAAGCTAGAAATTTACCCATCCTCGGTGACACTTTTCTGACGCCTTATAAATATTCCATAACAAAATATGTAAACTAAC
Organism: Paragonimus westermani; assembly: GCA_008508345.1. NCBI lineage: Eukaryota > Metazoa > Platyhelminthes > Trematoda > Plagiorchiida > Troglotrematidae > Paragonimus > Paragonimus westermani. Next base: position 80,068 of record QNGE01003239.1, on the reverse strand, counting down.
AGGATATGTATCAAGGCATACCCAATCAAATTCATATATAATACATCATTTACCAGCATGGAACGGTTAACTCCCAACCAAACATGAAAACAGGAAGACGCATTTACACCACCACAGCATCAGCCATAAATAATTTTGAACTCGGCGATGAATGAAAGAAAAACTTATTAACGGCCGGCTAAAGCAAAATATTTTAAGTATGCTAATCACTTCTATCAAGGAAATCAATGATATTCAAATTCCCACGCAATACCACCAAGATATCACCCGATATTCACGGATGAATCATTTTAGTGCCGTCTGACGACAGATTTTACCGCATGTGGACAATTTACATCATGTTACCGTGACAGCAACGACTTCCGTCGAACTGCGCGCCTGGTAGCTTGCGCTTTTCCCTTTCCCCCTTCAGGTTTAGCGGCGGCCACACACCTGGACGAAACTCAATAAACATCAATAGAAAGGAGTATTTAAAATCCGTAAGACGCTTGTTTATTCGGACTTGTGCACTATAATGTGTCACGTTGTCGTTCCCCTGCCTTCGCATGTGTTGTTGAATAAACTCTTCCCACGTCTTTGTTTGTTCAATCGGGTGATTGTGAATATGGCCTCTGACTCACTAGTTTTGTGACTAACTTTCGTGCTACCCATTTGGGAACGTGTACATTCCGTTCCCTGCACAATGAATTATTATTGTTGTATAACAGACAGTTTCGTTGTGAGTAGTATACTACTCACAAGTAGTGTATTACCCACATGGGGACATTCAGGAGCAAAAGGACAAGCCCCGAACACGACGGACAAGAAGAGACTATCGAAACAGTGTGTACATGATGTGTGAGAACATTTTCACCGAGGCGAATGACCACGTACTGTCACCCAATGTATGTGAGTGCATGTCCGTCGTGCAAATGAGTGTACACGTTTGTGGTTTAGTTTTTGACATGACCAATACGGAAGTTTGTGCAATAAACCAACTTGTTGGTCGAGCGTCTTTTGCGGACACAACACTATCACTTACGTGATTCCTCCAACTGCGGTTACGATTTCGGTGGTTTACTTTTTGTTATTGCCGTTGTGTGGAAACTAACTCTAGGTTTAAGCTAAGTACAACCCCGATTACTTTCGCACATTTCCAACTACCACATCTCCTCAGTAATAACCCGGGAGACCAGACAAAATGAACATTTGAAAAGAACCCCACCTGAGCGCGCCTCCTTTTTAGTGAACTCGATTTTGTCCAATCTGCACCGGCAGAAACTTTTAGGAGAAACATTAACTATTTTTACTCATTCTGCCTTTATTCCGTCACGCTTACTGATGGTTTGGTGGCCTTAGCTACTAATGTATAATGATGTGCTGCCCCGTTGTTGGCGCCAGTTTGGTTTTCCGTTGTGTAAATAATGTGTGGCATAATGGGTCTGGTCTCCGCATTCAGGAGAAGCTCATGCGGGCACTCGATCTCTCCTGTCCTCCAATCAATGGAGCGCACGATTTGGAACAGTGATTGCGTAGCCAATAACAAACACGACGTCCATAACTTCTACTGACCCTCCTTCGGATCCGCCCTAGCTGCCGTTTTCAAATTTATTGTGTTGTGGTTAGCTTGATGATCGTGCATGGAAAACAAGTCTTGTTAGCCGCTTTGGCGTCCTCATGAACTTCATGGGTATTTTTGAACGAGTTTGTCTGTTACATCATTTTTAGTAACTTTCCGTGAATCTTCCTATTGGAGAACATTTGCAAGCCACCATACATAAACCGTTTATTTTTCCGTGGTTTTCATACTTTCTGGGGAATCAAACAGTGCTGTGCAGTGTAGCAACCTCTTAGAATGGCTTAACTTTTGTTGGTATTTTGTTGTGAAATTGGACACATCCGATAGCGGCATGTTTGTTTATCTCAATGGTATGTCCTATTTCCGCTCATGGTAATTCCTTCACTTTTCTGTTCCGCGCGCTACACGCAGGACGTCTTCTGGCTGTACTGTTGTGTTGTTTCTCGGTCGTGGCAATAAACATTTTATTGCGCTGTTCGCTGTTTCCTGAATTATTGCTCCTTAGGTAACTCACCGTACGTGGTGTGAAACTTTGTGGGAGAGTCCCCCACAAAACTCCTCATTTGATCTGATCTGGGAGCAAGTATCAAAGTCAGTCGCCTTTCTCCTCAGGACCAGGACATCCGTTTTATGTACCTCAGTTCAGATAATTCTATTTCTGTAAAGTGATGCTTATTTCTTCTTCGATCCACCGTTTCCACTCTTGAGTGTTCGGCGAAAGTACGAATCTTGTTCGCTCCGCCTCACACTCCCAAAAATTTGCCGATCTTTCCTGTATTTTTGCCCTTTATTCTGCATACATTAAATATGTACTTTCTCACACACACATGCAATTACAAATGTTTAAATCTCTCAAAACATGCTTTTTATGCACATTATGTCTCATTTGACTGCCTTTTGAGTGTCTTCTAAATGTTTAGTCTGGACACTCAATAGACACCCGTTAGACGGTCAGGGGGGCACTCAAACGATGGTCGTGCTACCGGGTCCGCTTTCGAACGATTTTATGTTGAACGTTCTGCGAGTGCCATTATTTTGGCATAGTGCTTGTATGTGCATAGTTCACTCTGTTTGCCCAAGGCTCTGCTGCAAAAATGCATATTATTTTCGCATACTGTTGCCTCTGAGAAATCAACTGGACAGTAGGTATAGGAATGCGCCTCACATAGTCAGCAAAAATGAGGTATACGAGTTGCAAACAGTGCGGAAGGCAACGACGACTAAAACTCCAGAACACGGACCTCCATTGCCAGCCAGGTATGTAATCACTCTCAAACTAAGGATGACGTGGCAAACCAGCGTCTGTGGTTATTGTATCATGCGGCCATAAAAGCACTCAGAGACTGTACACGGAGGTACATTACGCTACATTTAGCGGAACTATACTAATAAAAAGGGTAGATGTATAGAAATGAGACAAATTTACGTTTACTTAGAGTTGGCTCCCTTGTTTGAATGGCTGTTAACTGGTTTCGGATCTTTGTGCACAAAGTTGGCGCAAAGACATGAAAGGTAAGCAAAACAACCATATGCGAAGCGCCATTTCAAATTCCGTCCGTACAAGTTTGGCCGGTTTCTTTCATATCTTACACAGCTTCCCACCTCGCTTAAAGTTGTCTTCGGTGCCTTACCTATGTCTCACACGTTCGACACCCCGACTTCCATTCTGTCTTATAGAAGCCTGACAGTGTACATGACCTTATCCGGCTGTCCATCCACTCCAGCCGTTTCCCCAATTTTACAGGATGCATACGAGAATACTTATTTGACACTGTAACTCTCTTTCCACTTCTCGTGTATCTATGTTGGGACTACCAGGCCACACCAATTCACCAAATTCCAGATTTGCAAATGCTTTCTTATCAAAACAGTCGCTCTGGTGCCGTAGGATATTTCCATATATGCTCGTGCCGTTTGATTTTCCTTCTGTAATTTATCTGTGGCGGGTTTTTCACGTATCCCTTGACTGAGAATTGTACTTTCCGAGTGGGTAGCAACGGAACACACGAGATTAACCTCACGTTTTGGTCAGTTAACACAAAATACTAGGTTTAATAAGTCGAAGTATGCGTCGAATTGCAGTACCTTAATAGGCACTTTGGTGTGTCTAAATCCAGTCCAACAATAATCTTGTCCGCAAAATCTATGGTGGTTAGCTATATTTCGCGTTTTATCCCTTCTTAGTATCATTTGAGTTCTGTTTATCCAATTTTGCCACATTTTTCTCGAATGTCAGCCTACGTTTCTTCAGGACTGGATTGGCTAGGTTGCGATCTGCTAATAGTCACGATTTCATTTATGTCTACTGTTAACTTGAATCTTCTCCATGCACCGCGCTTGATGGTTTGGGTTTTGCTTGCCCTCCTGTTCCATCGCAGCAGGGTGCTGCGCCATCTGATCTTACGGAGAGCATCAAACTCATCTGCTAGATTTCTGATGTTCGTTTTTATTCTCTCCCAGTTTTTTTCTGCATTCAACTCATTCTCACATATATACCACTCAACTAGGACAATGGGGCAGGTTTTTTAATAAGTTCCTCACTGTCCATCTTTTTGTTTATCCGATGTCATTTATCAGCAGCTGTCGAGCGCTTGACGTCCCAGATTAGCTTTATCAATCTCTGATAGTTTTACCACCCGGGCTCCAAATTCGAGGCTGCTTGAATCATTTGGACTCCTAGCGATTGCCAACTCCGGTACGGCCAGCCAATGACCTGACATTACCCGTGTAAACTGGCCCACATGTTGCATCATTGGTTTAACATGAAAGAGTCCAAGTAAGGCCTTCCTCAAACAGCCATTTGGGGGTATATACCTCCGCCTAGTCTATTGTAGACGCGTCAAAATGATCTGGGAGGAAGACATTTCTAGCTTAGTTTGTTTAGTCCCCTAGGAGTTTAACTAGCTGTTCATCCTGCACCGCATACCTCATGAGACTTCTGCGTACGCCTAATTCAAGCGTTATGAAGCCTTGTACCCTCAACAAACAAATCGTAGCCGGCTTTCTCGCTGTTACAAGATCTCTGCCAGCTCTCTGTTTGCACTATTGGAGTTATAAAAGAAACTAGCTCCCTCCAACCCGGTCTTCTTGTTTCTCCACACGGTGGGTTCAGATTAGTAATATCAACTTCAGGTCTTAATGAAATCTTTGTGACGGCACTTATATCTATCACGCCCATAACCACTCCGAGCCTGCTCCAATTATTTCTTACATCACATACATTCATGTTGATCACGCTCGTCCCCCCCCTCTCTCTCTCTGTGTCGTTGGCGTCACGTCACCACTGCATGAAGGGGGAGCCACTTCGGGCTTTTTGTGCGAGGGCCTGTCCTGTTTTTTGAACTAGGTGACGTCTGTCATACTGGCGATACCAGCACGGCGGACATTGCGGTACTTGCCCTTGCAGCGATGACGCCCTTTTGAGGACATCACTATAGGAGCGCGGTGATGTTCTGCTGATATCCTCTTCACCCACCACAGATACACTACGTTCACTTGGTTGGCATGCTTCTAGCCTTTCAAATTACACCTTAAGTGGGCAGAGACGGTTAATTGTAACATACTTAAATGAGTCGTAAAGCGATTACCAATGGAAAAAATTTTGCTTTGCAGTTTGATTTTGCAGTATCGAAATAGGGACGTTCATAGCTGTGGTGGTGATACAACGGGTATATACTTGAAAGGCCTTCAAATACAGAGCAAAGTGCACGGTGTTCATTTAACCGTAGTAGCAGATTTTCTGGATTGTTGAAGTTGACCTCACTTGGACCGTCCGTTTTCAGTCCAACTGCTGACGTGGTCGGCGATATTCTCTTCCGTTTGAGTCTGTCACACTGACTAAGCCAAAAGGTGAGTACGCAAGCAGGTCACCACAAGTGGTTTCACATTGTTACTTATGGGTCCACTCACAGATCATGCGTCCAATATAAACTGGAAGTTTTAGGACCGGGTGGTGCGTGACTAGATGTTTTCGTGGTGCGGCCGGTCAATGCCCGTCAGTCAGATTGTAGGTTAGCATGAGAATGGATCTCTTACCTTAAGATAGGACAAAGGGTACAATGATTCTCTAATGCTAGAATCCAATTTAGAGGACACACGTTGAGAATATATGGCAGCAAGGTGTCAATATACCACTGATATGAGACGTTCATCACCCGCAACATTTAATCTACTGAAACGGATATATTTTTGCTGGCCAACCGTATAAGGATCATCTAATCAAAACGAAGACCTCCTAGAGAATTGCCCTTCTCACAATACAATAAAAATTGCCACAATTTTCTAGGCTGCATTTGGTTGACACAACTACTGTTGCATGTTGTTCCATCGGGTCTAAAGATAGGGATAGCTTTAACTACTCAGTGCCTACCGCAACAGCAGCAATGCGCCAAACGTACTGTACATTTTTTGTCCCAAAAATGATAACCGTGTAACTACGAAAAATTATTAACATTTGTTTGACGTTGCATCATGTAATCTACAAACTTAACAAGAAGTACGACAAAAATAATCTGGGTGTTACTGGAAAGCTTATTCCCGATGGTTTGGACGAGGAGGTATTCAAACTGTAGGGAGTGCCTCAGATTGGTTTACAAATTCGCTTAGAGGTAGACGTCAGAAACTGATATAAAGTTGTCTGCGCCTCCCGACTACGGAAGCTGCCGGGTTGTGACAACATTCCTCGAGGAGATAGTTAGATTTTGACTGATGAGTAAAAATGGTACCTCCTTCTCGATGAAAACCGTTAATCAAGCCACCTTTCACAGATTATTCAGGATGTCACGATCCTAACTGGCCTGACCGGCGATTCTCACACCCAGAACTTCAGAGCCATAAACTGACGCAGTTTGGAAGTCACAATGAAACTATGGATGAATCTACAAACAAATGTTGGTCACTAGCTCACTCACGGTACAACCGGTCAGATTTCGAAGAAGGCAAGTCAGGACACCAAGGAGACGGAAAGGAAAGAGCCTCCAGCGCAATGGAGCCAACTAGCAAACGGGGCTAATGTTTACGAGAACTTCCGTCAATCTTGTGAAATCAAACACGCGTCAGAAGGATTCGATGCCACTGCTGATGACAACGACTGGGACATTGTTATCTTAAAGAATGCAACATACACTAACAGAACTAATGTAGATTTATCACGTAGCGGTAAGTGTTTTCGCCAACACATTAACTTTGATGTCTAAAATATGCACGACTAATACTATGTGAGCTGATATTGTTCACAACTTGTCGTATCGACGAGGCAGTGCACAAAATTGCCCAACCATAAAAACGAAGTGAATGAGAAATAACTGTCTATGCGTGTGTTGGAATGTTATAACTGATTAGATACTCCGAGCCGTTTTCCGCCGCACACGTTGACTGTCTTCAGAAGGGATGTTGGACTTCAGATCTATCATATGGTTAGAGCTCAGCGGTAGCATATGTTTTCCTACAAACTGGAAGCAGCACAGAGGCTGTATGATTGTAAGGTGGGTGTTTCGCTCACTTCTCCACTAAACTCATACTAGACCTGACCGAAGCTTCAGAGTGAGCTTCTTATCATAAGGGTGTTCGGACGTTTTGAAAAAAGTGCAATACATACCATGTAGACTCAAATGGATACCAAGGTTTCTAAAACTTATGCATGTGATTGAATCCATCAGCTTGCTTGAAACTACTCATTAAGTTCGGGCCACTTAGCAACAATATTTGTGAGTGGTCGCCGGTTTACAGTGTCGACAGAACGATCGAAAATCAGGCTGCTTTTGGTTTGATTGGTAGCAGTGCGATCTGGTGTTTTCATCATGTCTTCCGTTTTCCTCTTACGAAGATCAATTTGAGCAGCGGCTAAATATTACACAACTAAATATGCGTGAACGTTTTGATGTAACGCTTTGGCTATACTCATTTTGAGACTGTTGAATCGATAGCGATAAACAGGCTCAATTTATCAGCACCAGAGTCCGAGGTGATAGTTTCATCCTAACACGAGTAAATCTGTGAGTGGATGGGACCAGATTTTGTCAGTGTGCACAAAGCCACAACCTTATGAAAGTGTTTCAAAGGGTCAGCCTTTAGCATGAAGGTTTCTGGAAGGTACCAATGTGAATTCGCTCGAGCATGGAAGTTAGGAGACATTGCAAAAGGTACACATTCATTCCACGCGTTCTTAACATTCGTTAAAGTGAAACCAAAAGTTGTTGAATAATACTCCACAATGGCAAGCGCCGTCATTCATCGTGAGCTACTGACTGATCACCGGTTAAAAGTTTATCATTATACTCCCGTTTACTCCTATCTCAAGTGTTCACAATTCATACATTTTGAAGTATTGTCCTATGGACCAGCCTGCCTCTTTATCCCAAAATCAATAGACAGTGGATTTATGTGGTAGTTGGAAATACGCAATAGTGATGAGAAATGTACTTAGCTTGAGTCCAGAGCTAGTTTCTACGCAGTAGTAGTAACGCATCACGTTAGTCGACGAAATCAAAATGTAGTCAGTATGATGTGCGACGTAATCATTCATGCGGTAAAACAATAACACACCCTGTTCGGTTATGAATTACAATGACTACAGCTCAGCCATGGGCAATACTTACAACACCCTTCATTCTCTCGATTTCATGTGGGGAATGTAGTCTTATCCTCATGCTAATCACACTTTTACGATTGACAAAGGTGGATGAGATGAGTTTATCCAACAATCCTTTTCTGACTGCCTCATTCAAATATCAACTTGCATCAGTATGATAACAGAATTCTTGTCGCTCTGATGGGTACGTAATTTGTATCCGTTAAGCCTCTTTATTTTCAGTAGAGATTAAATGTTTTACTTTCATTTAAACCTATTACCCTGATGCGGATAACATAAAATATCGCTTATCATTAGTTTTAGGCTGATACAGCTGATACAGTTAACTGGCCAAACTCGGCAACTGTCTGCCAGTAGCTGGGCAAAGGTAACCGACGAAGTTAAATTGTTTTGCATGTACGAACTCTACATCGGTAAGAGAATTTTTCTAGTTAACGATCCGCCATATGTTTTCAGAGGTATAGGGTGATTTGTTGTCAAGATTGGAGAGTAACAACCATCAGCTGTAGCCGCTGTAGCTCACATGCGTGCCAAACTCACGCACCAGCAGGTCATTGTATCTTTCACTTGAGTATAACAAATCGTTACATCGTAATACACCCAAAGAAAACTGACTGTCCTATATAGAGAAACAGCGGTTCATGATGAAAAATGATAACAGTGCCTGGTTGGAATATGCCTGAAGTTGAGTCAGAATTGGTATTTCGGAAACAGTTTATACACAATTAGCGCTTTCTTTTAGTACAGTGGTTTCACCTCTGACACAAAACCCCATTTGAAGGCAAGGTGGGCTTCAGCCCACTCGGGGCACTTAGAAGTGTGCCAGGCGAAAAGTGCGTACAATCTTCGAATGCGTTAAACAAGGCTCGAAAAGGTACAGGTGAAACCACTTTGAGGTATTCGTTGCATGTAATTAGTTGTAGGCCGGAAGCAAGTGACAGTGAGTTCATATCAGGCCTCCTGTAGAAGGCGTACACAGAATCACGTGTACAGGTCAGACAGGTGTGGAAACACGGTTGCAGCGGGGATTCGTAGAGAGGCCACACGATCGCTGGTCACCACAAATGTCCCCTCCAATGCTCGTTTATTCGAGTTATTATTTTCTGTGTGTTGCCCTGTGAACAGTCCTTGCACTGTAACTTTTATGCCCAACTATGAATTCGCTCAACAACCAGGGGATCCTACTACTCACAGGTAGCACAGTAGACTTGTCAATTTAAAAGAGTCCGAACAAGCTGTAAGAACACATCTCCCGGAATCCATTCAGTCTTCTAATAGGTCACAAAAATACCACATCTGAGGATGTGCTACTTTGCTAATGAATATTGTCGATCTTCATTCAACCGTAGTGCGTTTTCACCAAACGTTTGTCCAGACCGCTTAAGTCTACGTTTATATCAAAGCGTTATCATAGTGATGGGTTTGATGTGGAAACTTCAAAATGACTTGCAACTTTGTATCCTGAGAAAGAACAAGCACTTCTTGTCGCTTATTTTTATTCTGATGGATACAGCAATGTTCGTAACGGAATAACTGGTTACCAGTCATATAGTGCTGATGCACAGTATCAGCCCAAAGCATAATTAACCATTGTATGCAAGTAAAACAGTCGCAAAAATGAAACTAGTACTGAGCACAGATACACAAACTGAAAACCTAACTGAAAGATTTACGATGAGAATGTATGGACGAAGCCATAAATAAGTTCGTTCGTGGTCCAAGTGGGTTGATTCCCTTGGCACGCAGACGTATGTATCTTTGTAGTGGAATCTAAATGGCTGGGACTAATTTGCCTTTTCATCTGTGACGAATGATTTTAGCCCGAGTACGGCGGTCATAAACGGTACATTTTGGTTGCTTATTCATTTGCCCCTTCATACTCACGAAAACTGGTTTAACTGATGTCAAGATTCACATACACAGGTTGCAAACACTCTACACCTGGGACTCGGGCAACATAATCCTTACGGTTGGCCTACAGCCCCTGTTTAATAACAGTTTGGCCACCCCAGAACAGTGGAAATCCACGTCCATGACGTTGCTTATTTTTCGGTCATACTCATTGTTCAACGTGTGGTGAGTAATCAGAGACATTCTGAAGGAAGCACAAACTATGGAAATTGTAAGAAAAAAGACCCACCCACATTCAGTATAGATCACCCAGGTCAGAGAGGACATACTGTTGAAAAAGCGATAGGTAACGGGCAAAGTTCCTAAGTAGTGTGCGCGACTGACACAGTTTATGGATACTAGCAAAGCAGTTTTGGTCGTGCTGAAGTTAGTTGTTATAAGCCCCGAAAGATTCTACAACCACTCTGCAAAGATGTTCATCGTATTTTGTCTCGCTCAATTAGTAGAGCATCATGCAACGACGTATGGACCACTCGTCTGGTCACGGGATGACTACATGTAGGACCCAACAACAAGAAATAAAGTCAAGACTGTATCACGAGATCTGTGTCGCAAAAATCTTAAGGTGATTAAAGTGTACCTCAATTTTGTGATCATGTTATCACTTCATGGCGCCTACTTCGAGAAATGCCATGCACTACGTGATGTCAGGTCCAGGTCAGTTTTAAAAGAGCCTTTACTGACTGCCGTGACGGATCACAAACATTAGGCCCGGTGTTCGTCCTTAGTCCGTTGGGGCAAGCCTTGGATTGCCGCGTCCAGCTGGTGCAAGCTTCAGCAGTCCACTCGCTTGTGTGTTCTGTGACCGGTTTATGCTTGTCTTGTTGCTAAATTTACGGGGCTGGTTAAATTCCATACAATGACCAGGCTGTATATGATCCGTGCGTACTTTTCACTCAAGCTGTCCAGGACAATGTAAACTGACCGGGCTGGAAGGATGGAAGATTGTAACATTTCAGTCGATGTGACTAAGCGTACTGCAGCGATGTACGATGTTGTCAAGCGTTACTTGAGAAAGCAATATACATAGGGTTTAATGGGGATGGGACGCCAAACAGATATATCAATTTGGGTAAGACAGGAAATTTTGTGGTTGGCTTCCAACACAATAAGAATTGTTTCCGTGCTCAACTTGATAGATATTTTCTACGACACCGCAAGAACTTTGTGACAAATGCCAAGCAAAGCTTGATGGCGAAGTATAACAGTACGACCGTTTAACTACACCAACGACAGATAGTCCCGCTCAAATTCGCGCTTGTTAGATATATCAATAACAGTTCGCTTTTTTCGCTGGTACGGAAAAAATTGATCTGGACAAACGTGCCATATAAATACGCGCTCCAACCGATACGTCGACAGTGGACGTTCACTGATCAAGTAGACGCACCTGTAGGGCGCCTTTTGTGTGAGTGAACTGGTGCTCTGAAATGGCAGTCAGGACATGAAATCATTTAAAGTTTGGGAAGTTTCCTGCTGCCCGTCATTCCTCCAGGTCGGCAAGAGACCATAAGATTCCAGCACGCCAGCTTCCCATTTCGTTCGTCATATCTTACCAAGGAATAGATACTTTTTCAAAGACCACTCAGAGGCATCTACTGGGACACTAAAATCCTCCATTGAGGTTAACCGTGGTATTCTATGCTTCCAGGACAGCTCTCTGCAGACTATAACGTGATATGGTTTCGGTCGGTAGGGTGAGACTACTACCAGTCATAAGTGTACGGATTATTATGGCGCCATCAGCCAATCAGGAGAGGTCTCTGCTATTCATGCATTAAAATAGTTTAAGGTGATTACTGCATCACTGTTTCACACTGTCTAACCAAGCAATTCACCTATCGCCATTCACAAAAGCACTTGCGTTGCAAATCGACCTAGCACTATCCGCCGTTTCCGGTCTTCTGTCCGTACTACATCGAAGCGAAGCCTAAGCTTCAGCTAATTCGTCGCATACCGCTAACGTGAATTATGAATACGGCACAGCTCATATGCGGCCTAGCCCCATGACTACGGAATCACCCGCAGATCGATAGCAAATGGGCCAGGCAACTACGATTTCGACTAACTGATGACGTAGACCCAGTTCCAAAACACTTGATATCGACAGGACCTATGGTAGTCTTGTAATGTGCTTGCGATTGTTTTTTTACACTCTAGTGCCAATTTCATTTTTTATCAAGACCATTCAAATCAACCCCACAGATTCTTTATAACTTTTATTCGTTTTTTACCAGAATAGTTGCTGTCACTTTGACACTAATGGAAGTATCGCTAGTCAGTAAGTGGTTAAATGGTGTTGCCCCGTGTTAGTATCATTTAACATCATTGAATGGCAGTTGCAAGTAACTGTAATCATCTTCAACTTGCTTCACCTCGGGGACGATGTATAGTTAGTCAGGACTCGTTAATTATGATATCGTCCGCTCAACACCAGCTACGCATCATGGAACTGTTGATTGTTTAACGGTAGAACGTAGTAAAAACGTTGACATTCCAGTGTTGTACTGTAACACCCAGTAGCCGAAAACTGATTTGCCCAGGTGTTTTCAGTAACGAACTGACTTGAATTTTCGAAGACTTTAACTGTTATGTTTACTTTGTCAGAACGATATTTTGATTTTGCGTGAAATTCCATCCAGTCTTGATTTTTCGTCATAAATTGTGCAGGTTATATAAATTAACTGTGCGCTCGCTAGCCTTCAGTAATATTTATATGAGGTGGAGCTACTGAAATCCTTACATTCTAACAAGAGATGGTTTAACTGTGTTGTACCTATACATTAGTCCAACCAAAGTGTGCAATCACCTTCGTTACATGATGTTAAGCACGCGTTTAAATGCAAACTATCAGCTGGTGAACAAAATTATCTGTTTAACTGGGTATTTGTGAACAAAACATGATCAACCACTCGCTCAGAGGTCGGTGACAAATTTTGTTGACAGAATCGACTTTGCATTTTTGGGAATCACGCCGTTAAACTGATATTGTTCAAAAGAGGTTCAAGGTGCTCTCACCACCATAACTTATCTCACTAGTTTATTGGTTTACGCCAGAAATAGAGATCAGCTGTTTTAAATGTTTCGAAATCTGGGACTCCCACTTTGATTTACCACCTTATACTTGAAGACTGGAAGTACATGACACAACCTTCGAATCTATCAACTGGAATGGTGTACGTTGAAGTCAGTGTAACCGTATGACAAATAAGATTGTCAAAACAACTTGCTCACAACGTATTTTAATGCGCAGGTTTCAGCAGCCTGTCGAAATTAAGCATCAGCCTAGGACGAACAATGGGGCAGGTACAATGATGCCACAGAATCCTCCAATGGGACACTAAGATTCAGTGAAATTCGTTCACACACCCTGTGTTGATCCAACCAAGTGGAATCGCTGGATTTGGTAACTTTGTCCGGTAAAGATGATAACATGCTTGTCTGAACCTAACCGGGTAGCCTGCCCAACACATTAAGCGGTCTTGTGTACGCACACCTTATAGTGCACACACGCTCTCTCATCCTAGTAGGCTGGCTAATTACGAGATCTGGCGTCATCCTGTATGAGTATCAAATTTTCCAACGTCACTGAACAACCTAAGAGAAAAAGTGGACACGGTAGTCTGCTGTGCTCAGCCTGTACAGTTCAGAAGAACACATTTTATGTGGGCCATACTGTCCTTACTGAGACCTACTTCCACAAACGTAGACTTGGCCAAAATGCGTAGGACAATCGGATCCATAAGGCAGTGTACATAATTTCATACTCTAGTCCATTTTTATGTACATTCTATACCGTTTGCTTCCAAACAAAGGCACGCTAATTGTTTAAATTGATTCAACCTAAAAAATACAGATCTCTTGGGTACGTGTGATCTCCTTGGTGCTTCTGGTCAGCCTGAGTTGGAATTGTTACCTTTGAACTAATCAGTGACTGTGCTGGGAGCTGACTGTTTGTGTTTGTATCTTTAGATAGTGTTATTCCCTCATAGCTGTCGCAATGCGCTTCCCGGTGAACCATTTGTGTGGCTACTGATGGCCCTATCGTAGTCCACTTAAGCATCGCTTCCCATTCGCCTCCTATTGTGGTGGATTTTCAAGCCGGAGGTGCGGCTGCTCCGACTCCTGACGGAATACATCGACAAGACGGCCAAGTGCTTTCAAAAGTCCACAGCAAGCGGATCGAGGACTGCATGGGCGACCGGATGAGCCATCGCTCAACTGGTTCGGACCAACGGACGAGGAGTGACGGACAAAATGGGATGGATAGCTAGATCAGGGACACGATTATTCTAACATCTGGAAGAATATCTCTACGTGGTCGTAGAATACGGCCAGAGGACATAGTGGATAGATTGCGGGCAGCACGAGTGACCGGACGATCCATCGCCCAACGAGATCGGCCTAACTGACGAGGAATGGCAGGCGAAAAACGCCATGACAAGAGGTGTCAGACATACACAAACCGGGTCGAAGTGGGCACAACGTGGGAGTGGAAACCGGAGGCAATGTGGGCCGGAATTATGACTCATAAACGCGAGCGTTCACCTAGAATGGTGACTAGCGTGTTGGACAATAAAGATTGTGCTTTACTGGGCGCCTTTTCGCCACACTATGTGCTACCCCCATTCGGTCAACCTGACTCCATCCATTTCACTAGTTCCGCAATGGAAGCGGATGATACTGTGATGAGTTTCTCTAGCTCCAACAGTCAGCGCCTATCCCACTTCTCCCAGCCTATTATCAGAACCACAATCACTTTACATTGCTGGAAGGTCAGCTCTGTCCTCCTAACTTCTTGCACTGAAATCGTGACATCTCAGTCAACCCTCTGCATTCTAATCGATCACCACTCGTTTCGGTGTTTGTTGGTCAATATACACAGTTCGACTGAGTCTGTATTGCTTCGACCGAACGCATGAACATCATATGCAGGGGAGAGAAAGAATCGGCGTTCACGACTAAGGTAAACAATGTTTATTGCACCGTATGTCATCATCATCGCAGACGGTATTACATCAGTGGTTCTTACTGATGTTTAACTGTCACAAAACCATAAAGAAGAAAACAAGTCTTGTACAGAAAGAAGAAAAAATAGGGGGGGAAGGGACCTAACTACTGAAGATAGTTAAGCCTACTGGAGAACATTTTTGGAGGTCAAAATTCCCTTCGACTGACCCTGTCGCACTCATCCTCGTGATCCTGTCTGACCACATGCTCGTTATTATGATTTTCACAACCCGTGCCTAAAAGTACTAATTCTTTCAGTCCATCTCCTTCAGTCATTGAATCTCATCTGCTCACAAACCCATTGTTACCTGTCAATCTCACCCCCCCCCTACCCAAGTGAATTCGACCTCCCTACGGTCCGCCATGAAACTGTCAACACCTAATCGGTCTGACCGAAGGCCGGGTATTTAGACACATATTAGACCGACCTGATCGCATTTGGTCGGTTCTGCACTGCCTGTCGGTCACTTGTGCTCGTACTTGTCGTGCCCTTCGGGCACTTGACCGGCCTATTGCGGCCAAGCATTGTATCTTATCCCACGAACGCAAACGAACTGAAGTATGTATCTGGCACATGATAGTATTATTTATAGCAATAGTACCGCGGTCTCAGCGACTTGATATGTGGCGTCGTTGGTTATTAGTGCACCACTTAACGTTCGTCGGAAGAACGTACACCTACGGTCAGACATTCATTGTCAAGGTACCCGCGCCTTGCAAACAAACAACCGAGCTGTAAGTGAAAGTGTGAAGTCATTAGCATGACAGATTCCTTGAGGCTTTCATTGTCCCGCGTCGGCAGATGAACTTACTTTACAGAAAACTTTACCAAACAACGACATTCAGCCAGATTAGCCACCATCTCATCCAAAGTCACTGGCCACCGACTCTATGAGTTGTGAGGTCTCCAGCCCGGGAGAACAAACTGACTTACAGTGGCAACCCCATGGTGATTGGCTTCACTTCTCTGCACCAGGTTATCATCTCTTCACGTTGTATCTTACGCCAGTCGACTGCAGCGTCGACAAAAAGTGCGCCGTGTGGTGGACTACTAGCTGGCATCCTGAGTACATGGCCTAGCCACCTAAGCCTATGCAAGTACAAGAATTAAACAAGAAAGCCCCCTCAGCATTCACAGCTGAATACCCGCTTCCTAAACTCTTCATTGCTTTCTTGCTTGGAAGTTGTCAACCAGCCGTCAGTCGAAACATAAAATTTTTAGATCACGCAGTGGAATTCACTGCAGCAGGCCGCAGCGACATTAATGCAGCATAAACAGCACGAACTCATCAGATCACCTGTGTCTGAGCACTGCAAACCATTATGTTCATTTTTTGATATGAAAACATTCTATGTATTACATTGCGGACACTTGCAACAGGCTTGTGATTATCTTTTGTCTGGCATTTCATACAATTTTGATGGAACTGATCACCGGAAGACGGATGGCATTTGTAAGACTGATGGGGGGATGTCATCTGTGACGCCATTCTTAATAACTCCAATCACGTTTTTATTATCAGACGGTTCGATGACTGAACGAGAAGCAGACGTGGTCACAACGCATTGGATTCTCTGGTGTCAAGTGCGGAGCCGTAGCAGGTGAGTGTGTATCGTTTTATTAACTGTTACCTGATATTACATTCACCGTGGCAACAGCATTCACGTAAGAGCCTGGGTAAAAGCGAAAACAATTTGCGCAATCTATCGCTTTATTATTTTCACATAAGAATGTCAGATGAAACTTTTGTGGTGGAACAAAGAGTTTGGGGCAACAATACCTCAAAGCAAATACAAGAACTCACAGTAGGTGTCTGCAATTAATTCCACTACACTAAGTCTGCTGCGTATTGCAAGAAGATTCTCCCCTTTAGTAATAACGGATTTAGTTCCTCCAACGAGCTAAATGAACGTCGCCACGGTTAGCCCACGATAACCAGGACCGCGTGTGGGCAGAAGGCGAAACGCGCGAGGACGAAGTGTGTATTGATTCAAACAATAGACAAGTAGTCAATATGTACAATGAACATAACCGGTATGAAGAATGGTACGTAAAAAGAGATCAAAAGGGTAACAGACTCTACATAACTCCCCCCAGAGCGTGAGAGAAAAGAAAGCGCTCGACAGTTAGAAAATCATACAGTGGATCAACGATGATAATCGCTATAGATCGTCGGCCATTTAACGGTTCGGCCAGAACGAGTGTGGTTTGCATGTGTTGGGTTGGGAGGCCGGAAAACGGGTATGGTCATTAGTGTCAAACATGGGTTAGGTAGACTGAGAAAGGTTTTGTGAGTCGGTAGACGGATCTAGGATACGCTGGCTGAAATCATCGGCATTTTTGATGTCTGGCGAACGAGACGGGGACGTTGAATCAAGGTCGACGTAAGCAACTTTTAGTTTGTCAATGCTCACCGAGTGGCGTGTTCCGTTTTTGTCAATGACAAAATACTTGTCTTTACGATCAAGCACTCCGAAAGGACCATCACACGGCGGCTGTAAAGGTGTTTTAGGTGAGCCAACGCGAATGAAAACTAAAGGACAAGTGCGCAGATCACGATGAATTTGTACTTGGCGCAGCGTTCTCCGTGGGAGTGAAGGTTGAATATGCCGCATGTGATTCTTAAGACTCGTGACGTAACTCGTGTCGGGACTCAGATGTACCAGAGAATTAGAGAGAAACTTTCCAGGGATACGCAATGTACAACCGTTGCAATTTCATCACTGTTGTCTATTTTGTTACTGATGATGGCATAGACTCACAAATAATCCGAATAAATAGGCCTATCAGCTATTCGTCTTCTGGCGCTACAAACCTGCATTCATCCACAGCATGTTTTAAATTATTTCACGGACTATTGATTCAACACTATCGATTTCTATCCGATGGACTGTGACTACATCTTACTCCTTTCAGTCAACGGGGATCAGTGTATTGCTGATTATCCTCACAATGGGTCGAGCAAAAATACGAAACGTTTATCATTTACAGAGCTGGATTGAAAATGCCCTATATTTCATTACACGGTGTTTGACGGGACGTTACAGGTCAGCTGATATTGGCTCTGCGTTACAGCAGGTCTATTTGCAGCAAGGGATCATGACTTTAAGCGTTGCATCGATTTTGATGGCCATCACGGCGCAAAATTTGTCACAATATCTCCACATTCGTGTTTTCGAAATCAAGAAAGCTTGTGCAAATGGCACTCACTGTGACCACAATTTCGTGGATTATTATTTTCGACCAACAGACGTGTATCTAGCGTTTGATTTATTAAGTGGTGTTACCAAACGCGCAATTTCTGTCCTTCCCAGTTCACCAAAAAGCGATTTGGAGGTAGATGGAATGAGTAAGTTTAGTCTGTTGAAAATACTGCATTTTCCTCAAACTATTAACACTACATTAACAGTTCTGATCAGTAATATACATGATAATCTGTCCGCCCAAAACAATCCCTCAATGGAACAAGATAAATGGTGTAGTGGAGACTCAAAATAACCTAACTGGGACAGTCGTAATGGTGTATAAAACAGTCTGATAAAACAGTGGGATGGCTAAGCGAACGGTGTTCATACAATATCACATAATGCAACTCGTCGTTACTTGTACTCAGTGTATTAACAGGACGGTCTGTAAGGCACTCGGCGCCCACGAAGGGGGCCACAGAAGTGATACGTTGTCTGAAGCCAGATTAGCTTCGTCGCGAGGATAAAAAAATGTTCATGTGCGTTGCACCGTTGTTAATCGACATAGTTCACTCAACCAATTAGAAGGTAGGCAGTGATCAGGGTAAGTTACACTCTCAAAGAGCGTGCTACAAGTGCAAGTGCGTTACCAAAGCTACACCGTACGTACAAACCACTTGAACCGCGTAATCCTGCAAAATGTCGTACAAAGTGACCAGTGTGTACAAAGAACATCGTGGTAGCTGTTATCGACGCTGCTCACTCGTCCCTATGCAGCATGCATTGTCATTATATTGTGGTGGATTGTCAGGTCGGAGGGGCGAGTTTTCGAACGCTCGGCCGAATACCTCAACGCGGGGAAGGTACGTTCAAAAGCCTGCCGCGATCGAATCAAGAACAACGGGCGCGACCGGGTGAGTCATCGCTCGACTGGATCGGACCAACGGGCGAGGCAGGGCAGGCGAAATACGACAGACGGCCAGATCGGAGGCGTGGTTTTTCCAACATTTAGAGGAACATCTCGACACGATGTTGGAATACGGTCAAGGCCAACACTGGGTGGATGGCGGACAGCACGAGCAGCCGGACGAGCCATCGCGCAACGGAATCGGACAAACAGACGAGGAATGGCAAGCGGAAAACCCTCCGATAGAAGGCACCGGTCACACACGTAAACCGGTTAGAAGTGCACACGACGTGTGAACGGAAACCGGGGGGTGCTGCGGGTTTGAATTACGACTTATAAACGAGAGAGCGCGCGTTGCATGTGACTAGCGGTTTGGACAATGAAGATTGTGCTTTATTGGACGCCTTCTCGCTACAATATGACCTATGCCAACAGGTGTACTAGTCAGTGGCTAATTTGTGCCATGGCTTACCACACAGAAGAGTATCTACGTTGATTTCCACGCTAAGTTCACACTGAATGTGGTATGCTCCTGTGATTGACCAGTTAAACGATAACTTACACGATTCAGCTTATCCGTGGATAACCGATTTTAGGGCAGTGATGTGTCTTGTGCATGATGGTTTGTCTCGTAAATAAGCCCAATGCACACAACTGATTTTCCCGCTATCGCTACCACTCACCACGTTATGGGTTAGGTACCTGGATCACACGACTGGAATCCTGTTGAATATGGGCTCACCAATCCCAGAGGAAGTGAGATACGCGAAGAACAAGCAGGATTCAGATTCAGTCGGGGGCGCGTTGATCACATTTTTACCGTACGATGAATCTTGGAACATCGGCATTCATATAGGCAGCCGACGATCGTGGTCTTTTTGGACCTGAGGGCTGCTTTCGATTCAGTTGCTCGTAACGTTCTTTGGAGCTGTCTGTTTCGCAAGGGAGTACCAGAGAAATACCTGAATCTATAGAGATCGCTGTACTCTCACTCTGCTTGCAGAGTGAGAGTTTATGGACAACTGTCTCGAGCGTTCATCACTTCTAGTGGTGTTCGTCAGGGGTGTCCGATTTCCCCCCTCCTGATCACTTTTATCATGGACGAAATTCTGGAGGGTGCGCTTCGTGAATCCAGTGGGCTTGGTGTCGATCTTGTTCCTGTCGCTAGGTTGACCGATCTGGAGTACGCGGACCACATTGTCTTACTTAACCCCTCTGCCGAAGACATGCAGACCGTCCTGAACAAGGTGAGTGATTGGGCTGGTTTGTATGGAATGCGCTTTGTACCTTCAAAGTGCAAAGTGCTGCTTCAAGACGGGGACATTTACACCCGTACCTTCTTTAGTGCAGGTAATCAATCCGCTTGAGACTGCGGACAGTTTCACATAGTTGGGTAACACTATCTCGTCAGCCTGTAATATAGCTGATGAGATATCAGCGAGGTTAGCAAAGGCACGAGTTGCCTTTGTCAAACTGTGTCATCTGTGGCGTCGAAAAGACGTTAGGTTGTCGCTGAAAGGAAGGGTATATAATGCCTGTGTGTGTTCCATTTTGTTGTATGGTTCGGAAACGTGGCTTGTTCACAAGCAAGATATCAACAGGATTATTGTGGTTGATCATCGTTGTCTCCGCCAACTGGCCCACATTAAGTGGACTGATCGCGTGAGCAATGTGGTAATTCGCCGGCGCGTATTCCGGAACGCTCGGGATGCGCGATCAATTGGTCAACTAATTACGTTGCACAGCCTGCGATGGTTGGGTCACGAGCTCCGTATGCCGGCTGGCCGTTTACCATACCGGGCATTATAGAGTGAGGCCACCAACAGTTGGGTAAAGCCGCGTGGTGGTCAAGCAACAACGTGGTCACGAAATATGAAGACCTTGACTGTTCCATTGAGCAAAGTGGGCAGGTATCACCTGCCTGGATGGGGTCCTCGTGATCACTCAAACCGCTGGTTAGATACGCTATCTGAGATGATGGTGTTTCGCAGTCAATTGCGTGCCCGTATCCATACCATTTCTAGTTCTTCCGCTTAATCTTCTTATAGTATTTGTCGACCTTCTTAATAACGTTTCATTCTAGGATATTCCGTGTCACTGTTGAGGTGAGCGGCAGGCCGAGCCACAGTACCTTTTCGTCAGGCTCATGGCTGCTGTGATGATGATGACGATTATGTTGAATATGATGGATATTAGGCGGACGAAGCTGCACTCTAAGTGCTGGCAACCTCGGGACTGCCTAAAGAACAAGACAGCCTACGAGTTTTTCATGAGCCGTCCGGGATGCCACTCTAATTTCACAGTGGATTTCGCCATGAGAGTGCAGGCGGCACTCCTACGAATGACACGGTTACCCATAGTCTCATACAACGGAATGTGAACTGCTCGCTGCTGAAGCCGATCAGAACATCCAGGTGCACGTCGTTAATCATGAAAGCGCCGGAGGTTAGAGTCGCTGCTGGACGGGAAAAGGATGATCTCGCGACCATGTGCATTCCTAGGTAATTGGTCCAAAGAAGCCTCCTCGGGAGTTCACGCCTTTCAGATGTTGCATGGTTACGGTTTTACGTCATTACTGAAGATCAAGCTATGCGCTACATTCTTCGTCTAGATAGACACGTCTGCTGACCCGCTGCAGCGATGCTTCAACAACAGTGTATTACAATGAAACACTGTGATTACCCTACTGTCCGTCGGTCAGATAGGAAAATTCTTGGGACAATACGGTAATCGCTGTCTGTGAGCTAGCAGTCCACAGAAAACAGCACGTCAAAACCACGTCTATCGGCCTAACTCATACGACTACGGACAATCAGGCATGTTCTGATTTTGTTGCCATTGGTCCGACAACTGTCAAGCTAGCGAGCGCTCCGCTACTCAAGCAGCGGGAGGAAGCTGGGTGATTGGTATCTATCCGTATCACATTCCCCAGCCAATTGCCCTACGTGCTATCACTTAGAAAAATGTCTGTAACCCGAAACACACTGAAGTTGTAACCGTATCCACGGTTCCCGGATTTCTTTTTTTGCTGCGTCGAGGCTAGTATTGGGCTTGAGCTAGTTCATTACTTGTCATTATTCCCACGAGTTCTACCAGTAAAAACACATACTTTCACTCATGATTCACCAAGTTTATTAATCTCGGGGAGTGTAATCTCGTTTAGCCACCATTCTGTGGATCGAACTGGACTACTCAACCATACCCCGTAGTACTATGGGACTGCGCTTTCCGCATTCAGAAAAGAACGATAGTCACAACCAAAAAGTAAATTTCCTGCGTTTCATAAAACCTGTGAAAACTTTCTAACCCATATAGACGATGTGCCGTGCTAAGGGGGTGGATTAGTAGTATCACTTGCCCCCTGGAAGGTGGTGCTTAATGATTTCCCTGAGGACCACATGGGAAACGAAAAGATAACATTCCTCGTGAGACGGATGGTAGCCAGGGGCTGATGAAGACAAAGGAAATTCATGCAAGAATAGCGATCCCTGTCTGTATGAACTTCAATCCCCAGATAAGGACACAACTTTCAGCTTTGAAAGCAACATTTCGTGGCAGAGGAGATTTTTTTGTGTTTACTGAGTCCTACTCTACCTAATTCGTAATATTATTGGACTGCACCCGAAATCTTAGGTTACCGTCCGAGGGTATGCCCAGTGTTTGATAACTGCCGTCAACCTGTAATCGAAATGAGAACCTAACTCAACGTTGCACACTAAAGATGCATGCTTACAGCAAGGAAACACGTATGTTCCAGCGGATTTGACGACATTTTTGCCCAGACAGTTAACACTACGTCAGTTCTGCTAGTCCGAAGACACTACCCGTTATTCCTACCATCAGAATAAACTCCCCGTTGCAGTAATGAGATTTAACAAACTGCACAATCAGGGACAATCCGAACATGCGGCTCAGGCCTGGGGGCCTCCACTCCTTCTGGAGATCCACAAACGCCAGCGATATCGTACAATTCCGTCGAAATAATCTGTGGTCAGCTTGTCTTGACGATGGTGAACATACCTATCTACCGTCTATCGACAAAAGGGGGGGGGGCAAATTTGACTCAGTGCTAATGTCAATCATTCCGTTGAAGAGAGTGACAATCGAGAGGTTGAACTGGATACCTCTCAAAAAGAACCAGTACTTGCCGATCCAGACAGTAAACAGGTGGTACTTTTTAATCTACCAAGAGGATGTTGAGAGTTTGGAGGAGAAACTGTGGTGAGCTTATGCATGTTTTCACGATTAAAACAACAGCACTAGAATATACAGATTGGGAATAACACAACGTTTCGAGCAAGTTGTAATACTCTACGTTTCAACCACCTCGGGTGGCCTTCCTCAGGAGTGTTGTAATCGAATTCGATTACAACACTCCTGAGGAAGGCCACCCGAGGTGGTTGAAACGTAGAGTATTACAACTTGCTCGAAACGTTGTGTTATTCCCAATCTGTATATTCTAGTGCTGTTGTTTTAATCGTGAAAACATGCATAAGCTCACCACAGTTTCTCCTCCAAACTCTCAACATCCTCTTGGTAGATTAAAAAGTACCACCTGTTTACTGTCTGGATCGGCAAGTACTGGTTCTTTTTGAGAGGTATCCAGTTCAACCTCTCGATTGTCACTCTCTTCAACGGAATGATTGACATTAGCACTGAGTCAAATTTGCCCCCCCCC
>QNGE01003239.1:23507-54275 GCA_008508345.1 Paragonimus westermani | reverse complement strand
ACTAGATCACACCAAACGGAAACTCGTAAACTGTAGCTTACGTATTTTGTCCAAATGTAATCAAGCACGTCAGTGTAACTGGGCAATCGATGTCTTCTCTCTATGTTTCATCCTTACTTACCAACATTCCTTTAGGAGAGATCATAAAATGCTTTTGTCGTTGTATCGAAAACAATGACACAGATATCACCGGTCAAACCTAATCGCTCACTGTATTTTTGCACTTAAAATGTACAATTTAAGTCCAATGAAGAAAGTTACCGACAAAAGACCACGGGATCTACATCGGTTCCACTATGTGCAGTTGTTTTATTGAGGAAACTGGAAAATGAACATTCGGGGTAGCAGGTTGCTCAATACAATTTTCATAAGAGGTGAGTGGATGACGTTTTATGATTACTCGATAATAACATAAATCAGACTGAAGTATAAGCCAGGTTCAGTTACGTACACAAAACTCAATTTTCGTTGGAGGCTGAAATGAACAGCCAGTTGAAATTATTGGAGGTACGTATACGATGTCGTGCTGATGGCTTAATTCAGCGCACAGTACGCTAGAGGGGTACTTGAATGGTCGGTACATTTATTTCACCAGTTTTGTTCCACACCCTGAAAAGAAATCGCAGTGACTGTTCGACGAACAGAACCGTAAGAATATACGTACTGCCGATAACACTGCTGATAAAGTGGCATCCACATGTACAATGGTCATGAAGAAAGCTCAACGGAAATGTTCGTAGACGGAGCTACGCAGCAGCGGAATGAGAGAAAAATGCCGCATCTGGCAGACAAGAAATCTATGCACCTCGATGTATCCTTCAATGGTGATACATTAACTGGGACTGTCATGCGTGAGTTCTCAAAAACAGTTAAACAGTCATCTTTGAGGGGATCGCGGTTTGCGGGCCAGTGATACGCGAACGACAGGACTTCACTGACACGTGTTCCTTGGCTGGGGCAACACAGGTACAGTCAATCAGTCGTGTCCTGATTACTTTGTTACTGTTGATCCGACATCTGTCAAGTCTACTCCGAGCAGTGGCATTTTTAGGTTCCAGGGTGAACTGTCTGAGAAATTCTGCCGGAGCAGTCGATCCCCTGGATCATTTGGTGGATTCCATATGAGACAGTGGGACAGGTGGGTAACAAAGTCCAAATGTGGAATTTCCGAGCTCCCGATGTGGCTTCGCATCTCAGGTGGTAGGGCGCTTGTCGCGTTGAGGCACGCCGTTTCTGTCGCTACTTCGAATCCAGCCGAAGCCCTGACTTCTCACAGTTGGATCTAAAAAAGCGGTCAAGTCGACAAAACCTCCGCGATCCAAGCACCAGGAGAACGTGGAATCATTCACACTTGTCAACCTCACGTTCGTCATTCAATTGCTTTATTGTATCCACGGCTGCTGGGTCACTGTCTGTACTGCATCGACTACAGGTTCGATGCAGTGAATGAAATCCACAAGTATCAAATGTACATTCAACCTATGACATAGTTGAAGTGATCACTTGCAACCATTGCTCATCGCTTTCTTTTGCTTTGTTCTGAAGTAGAATTTTTTCTCTTTCCCTATTGGTCTGATAGTTACGTACCGCTGTAAACTAGTAACCGACGATGACAATGCTGAGCCACTTTGAGCCACCTGACACTAAAAGATTTAACTGAGTACTTGCTAGTTTCGGAAAATTGGTCAGTCTAGTGGTGATGCATGTTTTCCATTGACTTGTATCAGGTGAGAACCCTTACCAACACATCCGGCTCATTCTCAAATGTAAAACGTTTTCAATTTTCCCACGAGCACTACATTTGAAGAGGTCGAGTCAACCTTCTCTAATCACTGCACTACAAATAAGACAAACTACTACCTTTCTACCAGATAATGGGCTCACACATTTCATACATAAATTTGTGTCACATGACGGCGAATACCTTCTGAGGTGACCCAGAAACTCTTTTTGAGACCCTGGTTTGCGCGTCCTCCATGCTCCATAACAACCCGTTGTAAGTGACCTTCCCTCTGACGGTTGTTGTTCAAGGTATTTATTAATGGTTATATCTAGAAGCTTTATTTGATACATAAACTTTCAAGCCGGAGCAATTTCTCGGTGGTATCCAAATCCTGTTTGATCTTGTGGAATATGGACTTGGTAGGGGTTATAGATTAAGGCCGCGAATTAGTTGGGTTTTCTGTGTGTACAATAGGCTGACCATGCCTCTCCGACGGACGTCCGTGGATAGTCCTTATGGTCGACCTTTTACCACATGTCATATACTCGTACCTTTCGTTTTGTCTGTGAACTAACAGGTGAACCGACCCTATACGCAAATATCTGACCTAGTACCAACTTGAGTTAGTCGACTAAACCATTTTATTTGTTCGGACGATTTCAGCTATTCGTAGTCCCGGATCGTGGGTCGCCCTTCAAAACGTTTAGGAAACATGTCCAGAGTACTCTGCGAGGAGACTTCACAACTGCCTGCTTAACCAGAAGGCTAGTAGTTCGTAGCCAACTATGGCTGTTTCCATTTGCAGGTGTTGGAGCAATGGTCTCTGAAATGTATCATTGAGTTCAGTCCTTTGTCTGGGGAAAGGTATAGGTGTGCACAGTTGATGTCCCAGCTGATAGGAACCAATCTAACGAGAAGGTGCAAAGAACCTTGAAGCTTCTGCCTAACGCATCAGTACGTATGAACAACTGTATTCACAACCGGCTACAACCACCTATACCGAGAAAAAAGTTGATGCTGTTGCTTGCGATTGTTATTCAAAACACTTGTCCAATGGGACGATACATCATAACCAGATATCGTAAATTAACCAAGCTGAACGCCCTGTGTCTGGTTGCAATAACCTGATTGATTTAATGACTATTTTGAACGATGATCTCAAACAACGCTGCCATTTCATTCTCGGTACACTGGATGGTAGCAGCTTGTGAAGATGACTTGACCGACTGTGTTGAGCTGACTACATGTGAGCGTCAATGTGTACATGATTTGCTGATCAAATACCTCAGCTTTCCTCTAAGTCCCCCGTCAGATTTGGTTCATTATTCTAGTGCATCCGGTGGTGTTTCTGATCGAAGCGGTCAACACGACCATTTCGAATGAATGCGAAAGCTGTCTTTAAGTGTCAGATGAGTAAGAGTTGCAACCGCTATTAATTTCGAGAGTTTTCAAATCTACCTGTTATTATACCATACAAATTCCAGTGGCAGCTGGTCGTTTGATAAACTTCTTCACTTGAGGTTGCAAGGAATGTAATGCTATAAACATTTATAAAATTTCTTCTTCGGCAAACGGCTGGAAAGATAAGTAACGAAAGATTATTTAGAAAAGCTGTGTGACAAACCTGGGCTTAGACTAGACGTGGACTAATGGCTGGAACCGATTTTTCGAGCGCGGCAATTATTCCACCAACTGGGTCAAGAAACCACGTCCGGAACTTAAACATTCCACAGCTTGACTCCGTTATCTATCTGTCCCACCGTCCAACGCGGAATCCGATGAATAACTTAAAGGGATGAATGTCCAGCAGGATTTCTCAAACATGTCATGCCAACGATAGGCATTAAATTCAGACTGACAACCTACTTACTAATAACAATTCCACTGTTTAACAATGATGTTGATAGACTCAAGGTAGCATGACTGAGAACCTCTTCTAGGAACTCACTCTCCTTAATCAGTAACTGGTTCGCGTGTGGTACAATAGGTGCGTGAGTAACTGAGTCTAAATGTGACATATCTGAGTTCTAGACGTTATTTCTTAATTCAGCCGATATAGTACTTCGCGCGTCCGAGTATTCTGTTCTTGTTACCTGTACCAGTCAAACCTAAGTCTTCTAAATTGATAAATCTGTTTGACCACTTATGTAGAAAAAGTTGAACTCTCTCAAAGATTAAACAGTTAACTAACACGTCTGTTCAAGGAAGAGCGAAGATTAAACGGACTCTTCCAGTGTTTTCCTACTTCATATTGTGATCAGTTCGATGGACAGACTTTTCTGTTTGTGTCAGCTATCAGATAATGCTATATTCCCTCATCATATAAAAATTCAACATAACCTTTCGTTTCCACTCTAGTGCATCATATGTTGGAAACGTGGGGACGTCATCTGATCATTATGCCGATCGAGCACCTTTGCGGAATTTTAGTTTTCGCGATTGACGTGGTCCGCCGAGTACTTCATTGTTTCCTCATATTCCGTGATAGCGCAGTCATGTTTGGCATGATGTTAATGTTAGTATGTCTAGGTAAGTTTTCTGGTGGTTTTTCAAAAACTGGCGTATGTGTGTGTACGTATGGTGGGGACTGCCCTATAAGGCAGTGAACTGTCGTGTTCTTGAAACCGTTGGTTTAGCGTTACAGTGTCTGTTAAGGCTACGTCGTCTACTTCCCTAGCGGAGAACAAGTTTGGGAATGTTGCTTGTCTAAACAACACCGGGGGCTGATTGTGCCAGAAATGCGCCCTATCCCGTGCAGTCTATTCTTCACTCGTGTTGTTGACTCCCCTTCGAGAGACTGCCTAGCGTGTTTGCCTCCACATGTCTTAATCTGCCCATGCGACTTCTCCGGTTTTAAGTTTGGTATCAGCAGCCTCCATATGGCACGCGCAGGCAAATTACAGTGAAAAAAGGTACTCCAGTGGCCCATATGCTTAACGTCATGCTCTGGAAGATGTGATCTTTACTTAAATTCTAATGGCCCGTTGGAGTGATTTTCTCGGACTGGATGCAGTAAACGTACCGGGAATCTTCCTCCTTCTGGGGTATCTTTTTTACTATCCGGCCTTACCATAAAAGGTCAAGGTATGGCAAGAATCAATCGAAGTGGACAATGTTTGATAAGTATTCCTGGTGAGGCGTCGAAGTAATTACGGAATATGAAGAGCTAACCTGCTTTGCACTCATGCCCCCGTTTCAGTAACAAGCAACATGTTGTGGTGGATACTCAGGCCGAAGGTGTGGGTATTCCAACACTCGGCGGAATACCTCGACGCGGGGGCAGGCACGTCCAAAACCCCACAACGAGCGGATTGGGGACGGCGGGGGCGACCGAATGAGTCGTCGTTCGACTGGACTGGACCAACGGGCGAGACATGGCAGGGAAAATAGAATGGAGGACGAAATCGGAGGCGCGATTATTCCAACATTCGCAGGAATATCGCGAAGCGGTCGTGGACTACGCTCAGAGGCCAGTGGAGATAGATGGAGGAGAACAAGAGCAACCGGACGAGTCATCGCTCAACGAAATCGGACCAACAGGCGGAGAATGGCAGGCAGAAAACCCCCCATAGACGGCGCCGATCACGCACATAAACCAGGCAGAAGTGCACACGATGCGTGAGCGGAAACCTGGGGGTGCTGTGGTCCGGAATGATGACTAATAAACGCGGGCGCGCGTGTGGCATGATGACTAGCGGTTTGGACAATAAAGATTGTGCTTTATTGGATGCCTTCTCGCTACATTGTTGCCGTGACTTGAACACAACGCAATGAAGTTGCCGTGGCCAAGCCGATTCGCGGATGGTGATGTGGAAGAGTGGCGATCGGAATTCGTGGCGATTGCGTCGTGCAACGGATTGAAAAGCGAAGCACAACTGTTGACGGCATTAGGAACACTGCTCACCGGACGGGCGAAATCCGTCTATGCCTTGCGCAAACAAACAAATGCCGCAACATCCTATCAAGAATCACGGAACGCACTGATACAAGAGTTCACAAAGGAGCAAGACCGACAACGGGCAATAGATCGGTTTTATGGTGCCTGATTTTGCGACACGCAAGACCCCCTGGTTAACTATCAACACTTATTCCGACAGTTGACATTGGCCTTACCAGAGGTAGATGAGAAAACCAAGGGTAGGTTGGTGAGGGAACGGTTCATCCAGAGTTTGCCGCCGTAGTTGCAGGAGAGCGTTCGGATGGCCGAGTCTAGTGGTATCACGGACACCGAACGGCTTGTCGAAATTGCACAGCGCAAACCCGTGCGGACGCAAGTTGGACGGTTGGAAGTCACGGAGCTCGAACAGAAGTTGGAGAAGCCAGTAGAAGGTTTGAAGATGAATGCGGAACCAAGGAGAGGACAAGTCAGACGAACACGTGAACAACCTTGCCGTACTAATTGTTTTGTTTGTAATGGGGTGGGATACTTTGCCCGCCAGTGCCCTAACGGACGTCTTCATCCTTGTTTTTTCGGTCGTAACGAGTTATCATGGGGGTATCCCACGAGTGAAAGTTTTGGTTGAGAGGGAACAAAAGAGTGCGATAGTAGATACGGGAGTGGGTGCATCGGTTACGGAAAGAGTCCCAGGATTGCCCGTTAAGTCCGGTAATTGGCACGTAGTTACGTTTGGAATGACGGCGTTAAAGGTACTGGAGACACAGAATGTTGAGATCCAGATAGGTAGTGTCAGGCTACGCCACGCAACGTTAGTGATTGACAATGTGAAAGAGACGATAATAGGCACCGATCTGTTACTTCGATTAAAAGCAAGCGTAGACCTGGAGAGAAAAGAGTTGCATGTTGATGGCGATGTCGTGAGGTTGCATTGTGAAGATACCAAGGATCAGTGCCGAGTGGGCGGTGTCTCGATGAAGTCTCTGCCAGAGTGTCCGATCCCAGCCATCAAGCAGTGTGTTAGTGAGTTTGCACACTTGTTTACTAACGCGGATGACCAATACGGATTCTTTAAATGAATGGAACACACGATAGACTTAGAGCCAGGTGAGCAGTGCAGACCGGTGTACCGGAGAATTCCATTCAAGTTGATTCCGGAGGTGGAAAGGCAGTTGAGGGAGATGCTGGGAAAAGGGATCATTCAAAGGACAAGCAACCCATTTTTGTCACCGGTCGTGTTGACTAGGAAGGCGGATGGGACCTATCGATTTTGCGTCGACTTCCTAGAGCTGAACCGAGTAACGGACAAGGACGCGTTCCTGATGCCTCAGATGGAAGAGATCTTTGTGCACCTGCACGAGGCTAGAGTACTATCTGTCACTGATTTGCGTACCGGTTATTGGCAGCTACCATTGGCACGAAAGGACAGAGCGAAGACTGCGTTCCGCGTAAACGGACAGCAGTACGAGTTCCTTAGGATGCCGTTCGGTCTGTGCAATGCCCCAGCCACCTTCAGACGTCTCCTGCTTCGCATTCTGGAAGGTCAGGAAGGAGTAACTGTATACGGAGACGACATCGTCGTGTACTCCAAGACAGTGTCAGAACATGTGGACAGATTGCGAGCAGTGTTGCAACGAGTCGATGCAGCCGGCCTAAAACTGAGTAACAAAAAGTGTCAAATAGGCTGCAGTTCAATCGTTTGCTTGGGACACACGGTTGGTAATGGAAAAATCCAACCCCTGCCAGAGAAATTGATAGCCATCAAGAACTTTCCAGCACCGAAGTCAAAGCGGCAACTGAGGTGTTTCCTCGGAATGGTTGATTGCGATTAAAATTTACGCCGGGGTTCTCTCAGAAAGAATACCCATTGTTCCAACTGCTGAGGAAGGACAGGAAATTTGTATGGACCGAGGACTTGGAGGTGGCGTTCACCGAACTCAAACAGGAGGCTGCCAGCATTCGACGGTGCCTGACGATTCCAAAACCGAATGAGCCGTTCACGGTGTCAGTTGACTCGAGTGATGTCGGAATCGGGGTGGTTCTTTCGCAACCGTCGGGAACAATCGAGTATGCTAGCCGAGTACTCACGGAAGCAGGGAGAAAGTATTCGACCGCGGAGAAAGAATGTCTGGCTATCGTCTGTGCGCTGGAGAAATGGAGGACCTATCTGATAGCGACCACCTTCCATGTCGAAACTGACCACAAACCCCTGATCTGGCTGAAGACGGCGAAAGATCCGCGCGGACGACTGGCGCGCTGGGCACTTTGGCTGCAAGAGTTCAACTTCACCATCGGACATGTCAACGGCACAAACAATGAGGTACCCGATGTATTGTCGCGACCGATACAGGAAAGTGAGCTGCCTACTGAAGCCATACCAGTGAACACAGTATTGGTTGCCGATGAAAACTTCTTGGCCAATCAGCACCAAGACCCTGGAGTACGCGAAGTATGTGAACATCTACTGGCAGGAACGAAACCCGAGAGGTTGAATTCAGGACTGAACGAACTGTTACAGATCTGGGACCAGCTACATCTGGAGAACGGCCAACTCGTCGTCGATGTGGAGGTGCAGATGGGACTTCGACCTCGAAGATTGCCATTTATTCCAGTAGACCGGAGGGAACGTGTGATTCGATTGGCGCACACAGGTGTTCACATGGAGCGAGAACGCGTGTACGACCTACTGCGGTGGAGGGTATTTTGGCCCACGATGCGGAAAGATGTGATTGATTGATTTCATTCGAACCTGCCCCAATTGCCAACAGAACCGAGAGACAATGACGACAACACCGCCTATGCAATCAATCGTAACAAAGGAAGCCGCTCATACCTGAGGTATAGACATCTTTGATCCGCTCCCAACAAGTTCGAATGGGAATCGCTACATAATTGTCATGATTGACCATTTCACACGATGGATGGGAGCCATTCCAACGGCAGATCAGACGAGCGGAACGGTGGCGCACGCCTTCATGAACAACGTCCTGGCTCGCTTTGGAATACCGCACAGAGTTATCACGGACCAGGGCTCGTGTTTTGGAGGCCAGCAGTTTCAGGAGATGCTGAGGAACTGGGGAATTCAGCGCTTGAGAACATCGCCGTACCATCCACAAACGAACGGATTGACGGAGCGGTTCAATCGTACAATGAAGGAATGGCTCAACAGTAGACACAATAACTGGAAAGAAGGACTAACGGATATTCTGTTTGGGTATCGCGCGACAAAGCACGCACCGACTGAGAGTTCCCCATTTGAGCTGACATACGGAAGGGAGCCAAGGATTCATTTGGATGTCTGCGTGTCCAGAGACGGAGAGGGGCAATTATTGCTGCAAGAACGATAACACCTGGAACGCAGTGCTCTTGAACGGACAACAGAAAGACAACGCCGGAATAATCAAAGATATGACGTGAGGTACAACACACATAAATGGCACCCGTTCAGGATCGGAGACCAGGTGAAAGTAAGAGACTACAGCCGACCAGAAACATCCGGACCTGGCGCAGGGAAGTTCAGAAGGCGGTGGAATGGACCATTTACCATCACGAACCGCAAGAATACGGGTTTCCAAATCAACCAAGGTCCTCGTGGGCGATGGATCAATGGTGTACACTTGGCACCCTAGCACAATCGCGGCAAGTTCCTTAAAGGCGGGGCTAGTGTGGTGATACTCATGCCGAAGGTGTGGGTATTCCAACACTCGGCGGAATACCTCGACGCGGGGGCAGGCACGTCCAAAACCCCACAACGAGCGGATTGGGGACGGCGGGGGCGACCGAATGAGTCGTCGTTCGACTGGACTGGACCAACGGGCGAGACATGGCAGGGAAAATAGAATGGAGGACGAAATCGGAGGCGCGATTATTCCAACATTCGCAGGAATATCGCGAAGCGGTCGTGGACTACGCTCAGAGGCCAGTGGAGATAGATGGAGGAGAACAAGAGCAACCGGACGAGTCATCGCTCAACGAAATCGGACCAACAGGCGGAGAATGGCAGGCAGAAAACCCCCCATAGACGGCGCCGATCACGCACATAAACCAGGCAGAAGTGCACACGATGCGTGAGCGGAAACCTGGGGGTGCTGTGGTCCGGAATGATGACTAATAAACGCGGGCGCGCGTGTGGCATGATGACTAGCGTATTGGACAATAAAGATTGTGCTTTATTGGACGCCTTCTCGCTACAATATTATCCCAAGCGCCTTGAGCTTCTGATCATTGCTGTTACTGTCCACACAATGACTGTGCTTGTCTTCCAGGGCTAGGCCATTTAAAGTAAGCAATCGGATTGAGCTGAGCTCTCGGATGCAGAGAGATTGTTAAAACGCAAATGCAGATGCTGTTTGTTATTGCACAATGTATGTACAGTCTAAGCTTGATTATGTATCTACATGTGAAATTGTCATCAAGTCACTGGGATGACACCTGTTCACAACATGGAGCCTGATTTGAGAGTAGGAGTAGGGAGTTTTGACGAGTAATTTTTACTCATTTGCCCTTTTTGTTTCCAGACCAGGATTTGTTTTTTTAATTATTTTAAGGCAACCAAGATTTAACGTTTTTACATGGAACTGCCTGTAACGCGTCGAAGTACCTAAACAGTGGAAATCGAACGCAAGACAGGTCGCAGATGCTACGGTACCCTTATCAAAAACAGTTCATTTTTTGCGTTGACTTTCAGAGGAATTACAAACAACCTAGGAGAACGAACACTGTTCAAGTGGCAATTCGAAGGAAATGCATGCATGGACCGTCCCACTGCGAGCAAGCCCGAAATAACGAAAGTATTACTTAAGGATAGTGTACGGATGGTGGGCTGTTATGTGCTTCAAGACGGTAAGAAGGCGTACCCTGACACGTTCATGCACTTCGTCTAATCCCATCAATCAACTGTATGAAGCGCTCAGTTGTACATCTTTAGAGCTTGACGACATAACGATGAAACGAACGCACTTCGCATTGGCGTACATCAGGATGGGGTAAACAGTTTTAACAGCACAGCAACAAAATTGCTTTGGTTAGCACCTTCTGTCAACAGATGGCCGGTAGCGTGAGTAACAATAGTTCGGAATACGCCAACATCTTGGGGTTAAGATTGCGTAAAAAGACCACAAACGATCGTTCCTCCTCGGACACTTCTGCCTCTCAGTTCGTCTGCAACTGCGTTGAGACATGCACCGGTAAGACTCACCGGCACTTACAACCCCGGGGGACGGAGCTTATCCCCAAGTGGCTAATGCAGATAATTACTCAGCGCGGGTCAACAAGTCAACACTAGAACATAAGTCCGGTGTCATCGACCGCGAAACACGCAATCGCAATTGGCCATGTGGTTGGCCCAGCCACATTATATTATTAGATTAATACGTTATATGTCCGTGAGCAACCTTTTTCGAGTTATCTACCTTAAATTCGCCCTTATTCTCAATTATGATTGCACACGCCTGCTGTTATCTGTTGTGGCGGGAAGTATTCTTTTGGAAAAGCAACTAGGACTGGAAGTGCTGAAACTTCATATTCAAAAAATGAAGGAACGAATAAAACTAGAGAGAATAATGCAGGCCACTTCAGAATATGTGCATTTGTATGCGAGAGTGAAACCATGTGACGATTACAATGGCTGGTATGAGTAATTCGTTTAGTGGTTTTCTCAGACATCATAGAGCATATGCTACACGAAAAGGAGCAAACCCATGAGGGAAGTATCATGTCAAATATCTTGTAGTGTGACTCGGAAGACAGAATTTACTGGAAACCGTACACCGCACAGTAATGATGGGTCCATAGGTTAGTCGTAATACGAACAGGGAAAAACAAGGTGTCTATTAGCCATGAAAAATTACCGTTCTGTGCGAAGGGGAACGGTGTTGTTATAACACTCTTGAAGGAGCAACAACACAGACAATGAATTAAGACATGTTAAACAAAAGACGCGTATAAGTTCATGGCCATTAAAAAAACGCAACTCAGCTGAACTGCTAATTCTGGAATGTACGATTGACCTAGCCACCGGTGAGTGACCAACCTTTGTAACGTGGTCTCTGTAATCGGAAGGTACACAGCTAGGTCATACAGTGTAATAGTACATACAACTGATAATTTACTAGTATCATCAGGTATTATGTCGCATACAACGCGATAGACACTGAAACGTTGAAAGGTCCGTGATTTGTGAGCTACAATGTTAGCTGTTCCGAGGTACTTGTCGATCTGAGTCATTCTTCATAACACCTTGATAACATATGCCCGCTGGCCACCGTTAAATAACGGTTCCGCCAGACTGAAACGCACGGTTAAGACAACGATGCGTCTGGAAGAAGCACGTCTGTTTGACGAGATTTCAGTTATCTGTTGGGTGGTTCGTTCTAACCAACTTAGCAGATAGGCCGTGGTTTTAATTCCAGATATAAACCTCAATAAAATAAGGCAGAAAACAGGACGTGTATAAGGTGAATCGAATGAACTAATGAAACTCACTTTACCGTAAGTTCACCCGTAGACAGTGCAAACACTTTTACCCATGTTGCAGCACTGTAAATACTCGTTCTGTCATTTTCTCATGATTTCATGGATTATTGTGGAAAAACCACGGAATGGCTTCCAGTGTTTTATCCTGATATGCGGAATCAATTAGAACTTATTTGTATGTATCTGTTAACG
Organism: Paragonimus westermani; assembly: GCA_008508345.1. Lineage (NCBI taxonomy): Eukaryota > Metazoa > Platyhelminthes > Trematoda > Plagiorchiida > Troglotrematidae > Paragonimus > Paragonimus westermani. The sequence continues at coordinate 41,991 of QNGE01003239.1, read as the reverse complement.
TGCCACTTGCCTTGCTTTCAGACTGTTGGTTTTTTATCCAATGATTTTACTAGATTTCGTGCTATGTGAACACATCAATCAACACACATCATCCCTATCTTATTAATTAATTTACCTGATAGCTCGCCAGCTCATTTTTGTGTCAGATCAAGCCAAATATCCGTTTTAGTCACCAGTGCCAGCAACAGTTGTTACGTGCTCCCACCTCGTCACAAAATATTAGTATAACTGGATTAAGTTCATGTGTAATTTGTCCCGGCTTTCTTCCGTGTTCACCGGCCGAGGCGTTAAACTTTTGTTCATGGATAACCTTCGTTTATTGACAGTCAGCCTGAACGATAAAACTTTTTTCGTATTGGTTTAAACCTACAAGATTTGAAAGCATGGATATCCGGAATCAAAACCTGAGTGATTTGTCTTGTCATCAATGAATGAAAAGAACCTAGTGTGCACGTGTGTGTGGGTGAGTGAGCACAAAACACCCTGTCCGCTTGCCTGTATACTGAGGCGTCTATTTGCTCTCCTACTTGTTCCTTCCCTTGCCCACGATCAACCGATCAAAAGGTGCGGTTCGACTGACGGGACTTCACCTGTATTTTATTCTCATTCAAACCGTAAACAAAATGGCACAAGAGATAAACTATCGCTTTGAAAAGGTGATGATCGACAATGTCATGCCTATGGTGATCTGTGTGGAACCGCCCGGCGGCTACTTCCTTGTGTGCGTGATAAACGAGTTAGTGATTTTGTTACAAATAACATTCATCATGGACTATATGGATCCGGCATAATGCAATATTCAAAAAAGTTAATAATTCACACGTTGTTACTCTGTCTACCAAAATTCTTATCGGGATTAATTGAGATTATTGGTGAGTAGTCGACGGTTTGGTCAAAATAAACTGAACGGCACTCATGTCTGATGGTATCTGATGGACATGCAGCCAGCCCATTTTGGAAGGAAGCAGATTGTTTACTGTTCGATCTTGTTGCAACTTGTGTCCTACAACTATATCCCTAACGTAACACTAAACCCCACCAAAATACCATACCTAAACGAAGGGTCAATTTCACTTGTTATTTTCTCGATCGACTGGAGAAGGAGGGCAATAAGTCGTTGGTAATTAGATACAATAATTTGGTCATTCCCAATGAGGAGCTACTTTCTCAGTGGCCAGCACGGTTATCTCATCACAACTCGAGCCAAAATAACAGCCGTCTTTGTTACATTTTAAACTCTAAGTTCCCTACAATCACTTCATCAGAGTTGAAGGAAGATAGATATCGCGATATGTTCACAGTTTGTTTACTGTCGTCAGTCGCAAACGTAAAATCCGATAAATTCATCGAGTCATATAACATGGTGAACAAAAACACTGAATTCGTACTTACGGCTCAAAAGCAAGATGTTTTTCTATTCTTGCCATTTAAATATGACCATCTAGCCAACGACGTAAAGCACTAACTACAGTCTGCTCTGGCTCAAATGTGTGCAACTGCGCAGTTGCACTTAGTTCAAACCACCAAAGGACCGGTCCTGCGTAATCGCGAAAGTAGTCTGTCAAATTACTATCTCCTATGTTGTGTGCCAGTTTGTTCGCGGTTGCAGTGATGTGTACCTAGGCAGTATAGATCGACAACTATCACACCGAGTCCCCAATCACATTCTGAAAAGAGTGAAACAACTGATATCCCACCAACCTCAGCCTGATTAACTGACTGGTCGAAATCCAGTCATCGTTTCCTAAACATTCTAACAACAGATCATCAATTTAATCGAGTAAACTCGCTCAAGATACTAATGTGTAGTCGAAACCCAAAGTTACTGACTTTCTGCGAGGCAATGCTCACCTGAATTTACCAGCCGACGTTATTTGTGCAAAAATGGTTGACGTAACCTTTCGGGTTGCCATAGGCTCGATTACATAATACTTGGTGTGCCCGTAGGTCTGTCTTAGTCTCTGTTTGTTTCTGCCTGTATGCAGTATATAACTGGTATGCTTTACGTTCACGGCCGATGAGAATAAACGAAATGTTGACACATCGCAGTGTATGTCCTCCTTCTTTGGACTTTGTAAGAGTTGTGCAATGGTGTTAAAATTGACAGCACAAAGAATGGCTAATGAAACCGCTGACCAATTCCAAAAAATACATGACTGATAGAAGTTGGACTAAGTATCTAATCATTACCTCCCGGAAAGGTACAAAATATTTGATCTTCTGTGAAGACGCTGAGTGACATATACCGATAAACTAACGACCCCAAATTTATAAACAAAGATGGATGACAATGCCCCAGTATTATTGAGCGAATCGGCAAAACAGATCATTTAACGCACTCAACAGTTTCACCTATCAGATCGTTCTGAATAAAACAAGTGTGAAACATTGCCGAACAGGCTGAATACAAGTGAAATCACGAAATATGATATGCATACCGGAAGCATGTTATATTGCCAAATTTAGTGCAAAGAAAAGGTGACTTCATGCACATTCACACAGACTTCCAACTACGTGAACGAACAAAGCAGTCGAGAAAACCCTATCTGGAACCGTGCACCATAACCTTGTGGAAAATCCACATTTGATGATATTGGGATAACCTGATATTTTCACCCTGACTAGAAGAGAACGCTATTTGATTGATAGTTTGAGTAAAAACACTCTTTTCGTTTAACAGCATTCTTATTTGAAACAGATTATCCCTATTTTGTGATTGCCACTTGCCAGTGCGTTGAATGAGTGGTGTGTAACCTACTCCTCAAAATGATAACAGTTTTAGTTGTGCTAGAAATGATGGCACCCAAAGGGAGATCACTGGATTAGGACAGATCCCAGGAAACGCTCATGGTTGTAAACGGCCTGAACTCAAGTAACAATGGAGTCTGCAGTTCAATTTTGAATGTGTTCTCTGCTGTGTACAGCCTGCATAGAGTATTCTGGCTCCGTCGCCGTAGACGCACATCTCCGCAGTCGATGAATCAAGGCTGACCGGCAAGCAGTGCAAACCCACGATGTTTTCTCAACACGCTTACTGCAACCAGGGCTGGGATTACTCAAGCGAATGGAGTTGTTTGGATGATACCATAGTCTGCCCCCCTCCGTTTCAGTAGCTTTTCGGGCACTGCAGCCCACTGCACATGAAGTAGCACACGGTATTTCAGAAAGATTGGGTAGTCATGGGTTCCCAGCTTTGGAGGCTACGCTGTCGTCCCACCGGAATTGGCAAAGCACTGTACATTCAGTTCCCGGAGTAAACGTTATCAAGGGTCGCCTCACCCGTCACACACAATGACACAAACTGATCGAATGTCTGCATTGCTTTATAGTCCGGGATAAATGAACTTCTAGAAGAAACCAGAAACTAGAAGGGAACATGAGCCTGCATCCGCTTTTGAACCAGCAAAGTCGTTTCACCGAGTAGCTGAGGACAGTGATCAGTGACTCTGTTGATCTGTTAGCTGATAAGTTTCAGGACAGTACTCGGGAATATCGAATCCAATACATCTTTCGGCGTAATGAATTTTCTGTTTCCCTCGTCCGCGCTGAAAGTGTACAGCACTTCAAATTTGTATGCAAAGTGAATATCCGTCCCCTTATCCTGCGGTACATGAATGGGGATGGCGCTATCGTTCCATCTCCGAGAAATGGTAGTTGGATTTCCGTTGGACCTTTTTGATGTGGCCCATTCATCCGAAAGCGTGGCAGATAGCATTGAGACAACAGCAAGCAGACCAAAGGCTCACTTTGCTGCAGGACAGATATGGATTGATGAGGCATACGTGGCTGCGAGCGCCTGGTGTAGAACGGACACGTTGACTCGGATAGTCGCTTTTGAAAGAATACCGTGGACTCTTCAGATGACGCTACGACATTGCCGCCATGTTGCTCGCTTACTTGGTGAGCCCCAATGGACGTCCATCCTCTTCTGTCGAGCATCCTCTGTTGGAGACAGCCACATTGTTGCCCCTCCAACCGATCGCCAATATTGTATTGAGTCGTTTGCTTGTTCGGCTGCAGGATGAACTCTTGACGTGGCATATTCTATCCTGGAATTAAAGAAATAGGTTAAACACGCTCGGTAGCCTGGACGTCAAAAAAGGTGTGGTACAAAACAGCCTCTTCTTTAGTGAACGGAAACATGGCTGGTATCTATGGGAAGGTCGCATCCTTCAGCAAGGACTATATGTCATACCTGACAACAGTGTTTTGCAGGTCTGCCAAAATTGGATACCCTTCGTACGATTTTCATTCTCGGATTTGTTGTCGTGTTGTTCCAGCTATTCAGTCACAGAGAGAACCCTGATGTGACGTCAAGTTTCAGTGTTCGATTTCTGCTTACTAACGGTGAGCAATAGACTCTTCCGGGCTCGAGGCTAGTCTGGACACAGTAAATATAAAAGACCAATAGCTTTATATTTCTTGTTGCCCACACTCAACCTGGAACTTCATAAACGGTTTTGTTTTCGTTTGAGTACATCAGGTTGGAGTGGCCTGAATGGAAGATCGAACCGGAAACCTTTTGCATTACGACCCGAGGCTCTTTATCAACAATGCCGCCATTCATATATCTAACTGGTGAGTCCAAACAAGGATAAAACCGATCATGGAGTGTCGGATTGACGACAAACACCAGGAAGCATCACAAACACTATTTTGAGCTCTTATGGCCATAAACAGTACAAAACTGCAACCAAGGGTAGACTGTGTCCACCTGCGAGAAAGAGCTGTAAAACATCTTATACCTTAAGATCAGTGGGTATTCCATCTTTACAGACATGTTTGTAGCTTGCGATGCATATAACAGTTACTCGAAAAAATAGTACTGTGTTAAGCACAGTTCGTTCCCCTGACGCTTAAGTTGTAGAGCGATATTCTTGTTGATGTTTGGTGGATCAGTGACACCAGGGTAATAGAGACACTCGTGGTTAGCAGCAGTCCTGCTATTGTGAATGATGGAGACGTAATTATAGCATAATGTGATCTGCAAGCGGTTGTGCGGAGATCTAGTATTATCATGATATACTGAATGTGTCGGAAGCGCTCATTTCAATATTACACTGAAGTAAAGTATGAACCAGGAGACCTTTGTGTTTCATCGGGAGAAACTTTTAAGTGTAGCTACTACCTTCAACTGTAACCTGAACTTCATGTCGAAGTAATTGACCAGCATATGAGGTGAACTTCCAACTGATATCATCACTCACGCTGCTCATGATCACAATGTGCAGCGAGGTTCCGGTGGAAGTAAGTAAAGCAGTGCTGGCAGTGTGGGTCGGGGAATGCATGATAACTGGGTCTGTTGTGTTCTTTGTTCTTTTTCGCACTATGGTTGTTAAATCAACAGGAGGGTCGGATTGTGCGTTCCAATAGTCTAGTCTTACGCACGACCTGGGCTAAGTATATATATATATATATATCTTAAAATGGGCAGAGAGCAGAAGATTATGTGCAACTATATATACTGGTATCGAACGTGGTTCTACAAGTACATTAATTAGCAATTTAATTGAACAGTCACTTACGTTCAGGTTTGAAAACCCATATAACGGTGCAGCGGAAACACGTGATAAATCGTCCAGTTAATTCGGACGGTAAGATAAGTAGGAACTTACCGTTGCTGTCACATAAACAAATAAAGTACATTGCGGTAGAAAGCGGAACATAGGTAGATTTACAAGGGTGGATTCAAACTGTTTGGAAGACTCATTTACTTGTTACCAGTATACGAACTATGAAACTTGGTCATATGGATTGTTTACTAAGTCCACCCTGAAGGCGCTGAAGATTTGAAAAACTATCATTCTACCATGAACTCAAAGCTTTATAAAGCAGCAGGAATTGCCATGCTGGATAAAGACAGTTACACTGTTAAACTGGTAAACCTCTTGTCGGATAGAACTAAATTCCATAATGAAAAGGCTGGTAAAGATAAAACGTTAACAATCTAAAGGAGACTATCCAGTATATCGCGAAGAGTGAAACAGGCTGATTGCGTTAGCGCCTACGTACTTAAGCGTATATACCCTTCGGGATCTCGTAATCCGTGGTCATACGGCCTGCCTAATATACACAAGAACAGAATATTGCCCAGGCCGGTACTTGACATGTGCTACTCCCCCTAACATGCGGCTTCACAGTGGCTGGTAGAAATCCTGGAATCATTAAAGAAAGTAACAATTAAATACAATACGGAAGATACTTTTGAATTCAGGGACACTTTTACAAGCCTTAACGTAACAGACAAAAAACGTTATCTCTTAATATATCGTCGTTATTTACCACTATACCGTCGACAGCAACCACCAATTTTGTATGTGGCTACGTCGAGAACCACCAGATTAACGGTGGATGGCTCGTAAAAGGTCTTAAAGAATTTTTAATATTCTGCACAAGCAATATCCACTTTCAGTTTAACCGAGAGCTAAATCGTCAGGCTGGTGGTGTTGCTATGAGCTCTCCGCTGAGCTCACTTTTTGCTGATATCTTCAGAAGTACGCTGGAAAACAGCAAGTTGGATTAGGTTATTAAAGAAACAAACTGTTGCCGAAGGTAAATAGACTATATCTTTTGCGTGGTAGGCTGTTTACAGGAGACTCAGTAGCCACTAGAAATTTTGAACAAGGCTCATAAAAAAATTACAGTAGCTTTGGAGAAGGAAATTACTGGGCGGGTGTCTTTTCTTGATGTGACATTGACACGCAAACCAAACGGTTTACTCCAGAGAAGCGTGTTTAGGAAGAAACCATGGACTGGTCAATACCCTAACTTACGGAGCTATGTACCTATCAATCACAAGTGTGGCTTAATAGGTTGTCTGACGAACAGAGCAAAGGGGGTCTCTAAGGATGACACGATAGATGAGGAATCAAAGAATTTACGGAAAATTCCTGGTACTAATGCACATCCTGAAAAGTTCACCAACAAATTGCAGGAGAGACAACCGCGACTATTAGTGGACATTGCTGATAGACGTAAAATACAACCAGAAAAGCAGACAGACATTATGTTCGAAGATGTATTATGCAACACGCGGTGGTACTAGAATAGCCAAAATAGTTAAGGGTACAAAAGTATGAGAGATTTACGTTTAACTACAATTTTCCTCCTTGTTTGTCTGACTGTACGTTGGTTCAGGATCCTCGTGCACAACGTTGACGTGGTGGTCTGAAAGGTGAACGAAACAATCGTGTAACGATTACTACTTCAACTTCGATTTGTGCACGCTAACTAGTTTCGGTGGCGCGTCACACAAGAAGAGAGTCCATTTACCGTTACCATTCATGAGTGACACAGAGGCTGAGCTGATAAGAAATCGAATCACTGATGCTATCAACACGATTTATTATGCCCCAAACTCTTTTGTCACATCTCACCCAAAACGAGCGGCTCTACTGAGCTTGAAGATAACATGCCTAATAATGCTGCCTCTTTCATGATCTATTCATTTTACTGTTCCTTTTGGTTCGGCATACATACGTCGCCTTATTAAGCATTAATCTAAGGAAACCGTGAACACCGTCCCGCTTGGCTTTAGTCCATGGCACCAGTTCATCAATTCTGGCCCACCTGACCGATTGTAATCAACATACAGTCACGAAAACAGCGTTTCGTATAGTCTGTCAGACCATCTTGTTGCAAAGAACAAATGCGGCATTTGGTAGCCGAGGCAGTTGCAATCCGACTACAACACCCGGACTTGTTAATGCATGAAAAATTCGTTCAAACCCTGGGGCTTCCTTGGCCAAATACGGTCTTCCAGCCTCTGAGACAGCTAGTCTCAGTTTCACTCTCACAGCTTTTCAACATTGAAAACCTGGGACCGAATTCGTTTGTGTCCCTGATCACTGCGAATTAATGTTAATCGTCTATTCAATCACATTGTATTTTCATTATTTTGTTGACTAATAACACTCTGGCTCGTCACTTAATCTCACTTTCAAGTTGAATATCTCTCAGAATTGGTAGCAGCCTTCGCATTCAGACACACGTTCCAACCAGCCTCTTTCGAAAAGTAACACCAGACTCGAGTTTCGCTCCCATCGATTGGATTTAACAGGACAGTTACTACGTCTCCTCTCCAGACGATTGGGCAGCCTAATCATTATTCACAGACGAATGTGTTTCAGCGTTCAGAATTGATAATTCGGTCGTGCCTAATGTGAGTTCAACGGCGCAGTGGTCAACACGGTTTCCTGGTGGGAGCGTGGCCGGAGCTCTATTGCCAGCCGTGGCAGGCGTATGCACTACTGACGAGCTCTAGTGAGAGCGAAACTGGAGTCCGGTGCTTCTTTCCGAAAGGGGCCTAATGGGAAGTCTATCTGAATGAGAAGGTTGCGATCAAATGTGAGTGGCGTTCAACTCGAAATTATTCAAATCCCCGACTAGGCATCAGTGGCCTAATTTCAAACAATCGTTAAATTCAGAGATAAAAGTATACTACTAAAAACATCTAAGTAGAGTAAAAGTTAAATGTGAGATTGGATTCATATTAGTCACGTTGGTGTAGGCCCACAATACACCGGAACTATTACTCATCGCCACAATTTTCTTTCGACTAAAATTTATGCCACATATTCATAGTAAAGTTTTTTGGGTTTGCAAACCCCTAGACACCTGAAAACGAGTCAGAGGCAGAGGAGAAGTCAACTTAGCGTAGAACAGAAGTTATTTATTTAACGGAGTCTATTCCAAATCTTACAGCTAAGAAACGAAACACTGAACAAGTTTGAAAGCCAGTATGACTGTTTAACCAACGCAGCTTCGTAAACATGATATGACCAACAATCCCATCATTCGAGGTGCGTTGGTAGTGGTTTTCTGAAAAGTTCATCTACATATTATACCGCTATGCCAACGATCATGAAAGAAGCCTAAACGAGAGAAATGCGTCTCTTCAATCAGCATATTCAACAAGGAAATGTTGCTCGGACCAATGGGAATGCGCAACCTGTCGGTTGATCTGATGCATCAGAAGTTCAGGCTGGCGACTGCACGACCTCCTCACACACACACACACACACACACAAAATTCCACCGCCCTGATGGATCATTGGACAGGCAGGCCTCCTGACACCTGTTTGACGGCCTTGGTTTTAGCTGTCTGTGTTCACGACCGTTGGTCCAGCTTGAAAGGGGTCTGGATCAGTCTCTTAATATTTAGTCTCTCCGGTGTGGTGTATGATCTCACAGATAAACCGCAAAGTACTGAGCTAGATCGAACCGAAGGTTAGCTTCCACACAGTAGAAACGGAAGACCGACAGTGAGTGTCACTCGAGATCTGTTGCTTAGTCCTTACATTTGCACAAACTTAGATGGCTGGACCGTGTACTAAGGATGCCAAATAGTCGTCTGCCAAACCATGCACTCTGCCAATCCTACGGCCGACTGGCGCAAGGTGCGAGGTGGACAGATGATGACCTGGCCTAGAGAAATGAAGTCGTTCACGAAGGGATTGGCCACCGTAGGTTGAGTTCGTCTCCCAGGATAAGGACCTCACGACTCATTGAGTCGGTGGCTGGATACTTCAGGTGAGATGGCGGCCAATCTGGCTGAGTGGCGTGAATGTTGTTGTTTGGCAGAGTTTTCTGTAAAGCGAGTTCGTCTACTGACACGGGACTGTGAAAGCCTCGAGGAATCTGTCATGCTGATAACTTCTCACTTCCACTTACAGCTCTGTTGTTCGTTTGCAAGGTGCGGACACGTTTGTACTGAAGGTTTGAACGTAGGCGGATCTATTTTCGGTAGTTAAGCCCCTTCGTTTTCCCTCCTGTTCCTCCTATACATTGTTTGCCTTTTCCTTCATGGTTGTGTCTCGGTTAAACATCCGTGAGAAGCGCTGATGTATTGCTGTCTATGATGATGACGACGCGCCTCTGCAGACGAGAAATGGTGCATCCCGTCATACGTCTGAGTAGTATGGGGAGAACACAGATTTCGCGAAATTATTTCAGGTCATACATCGTATTCAACCGCAACCGTAAGGCTGAAGTGCAAAATAAATGAACAACGGATGGGTGAGACGTGGGCAACACATAAGGCATTTGGTTAGAAACACCAAAGTAGCACGTCAGCACTTGCGTTCTCCTGATGTCTGGGTCGTAGAGGGCTCTCTTGATCGACAATGGATGGACCAACAATATCAAAGTAATCTGAACAATCCTGATTGGTTGTGGTTTAGACTGACGAAAGCTGAACTATAACGTGTGGGCTGCAAAAGATTGCCTAGGAAGCCTGCCTTCTATCTATTCAGGTGGACAACCGGACGCACTCTCTGGTCGAGGCGATAAGTTCCAGACAACATTCTTCGAATACACCCCATTCGCTGATGCGGTTGGAGGACCGGTGTCTGGTATCGCGAACACTAATGCTACCTAGCACATACCTGAAGTGGATCGGATACGGATGACGTCAAGTCATAGTTACATTGTCGATACCCGTGCCCCTGAGCCCTGCTACCTAAGTCATGGAAACAGTTATAAACCCAACACTCTAAAGTGGCCACTAGGTGGACGTCGTATGAAGCATGACAGCAGCAAAATGGGCTATCTTGGGTAGATAGTCCTCTTCGTGCTAGTGACGCCCTCGCAGAGTGAACCGATTAACCTATTGTACATTTTACAGCAGCGCGTGATAACTACCACATACAACTGTGACACGTGATAGCAGCAAAGACCAACAAGCAAGCAGAAATGATAGACAGTGCAGTAAACTAAGCGTGCTCGTTCAGTCCACCGTTATTATGATCCGGTCAAAATCAACGCGGGGAACTGTGGTGGTGTGATAGTAAGAGAGTGGCAATAGAGTGAGCCAGAACTAACTCTCAAACGGGTACTAAGTCGACAGGATGTGAATACAATGCTTCATTCCCAATTAAGAGAACAACCTTGACATTGAGAGGGACAGACAACATCTCTTGAGGGGGACGTGAATAGTTGTCGTCAAATCTCTGTTTGACGATACTGTTTGACAAGAGCTGAAATGTACTAGAGTTTCCAATGTCCCTGTCTCGAGCACAATATATTTCCATAAATGCGATACAGTGATTTAAGTAGTTGCGGATTTGCAACGTACTGAGTGAGCTCTTGCGAATCTGATTGACTACCCGTTAATTGTCTTTATCTGTCACGTTTACCTCGCCGTCATAATTCAGTTTTTATCCACCTATGTTCCGTAAGCTTTCTACAGACCTTGTCATGTAAACCTCCTGGCTAATTACTTTCCTGATATGTTGTATTTGTCATTTCAGCGTGGCCTACTAGCCATAGCCTTCCGCCCAGCATTTCAAACTACATTAGTATCTAAGTCAGCCAAATCCAATGTTATCTACAAACATCGATGTGGATACGGAACACCTTACGTGGATAGAAACGAGCGTCAGTTACAAACCAAGGTTTTGGAGCATATACTAAAGTGAATTAAACAATAGATCAAGCAAACACAGCACCACGGTCAGGCATAGTAACAACAAACCTGTATCTAATGAAATAAAGCTAATGTGATCCGGTACACGGTATTTCATGTTCTGCACTGAACTTCAAACGGTCAAATATTGCACCGTATCCATAGGAAAGTTCAAACTTGTGTTGTGGGTTCATCAACCACTGTTTGTAGGGTTATTGCTATCATGGCATTGCAGCGATTGTGTACCCTGGCTTTGAGTTTTCTATGCTGTTTAATTTGTTTTCATCTGTCTTTCTAAATGTTGCTCACCGGTAATCTTTGTACGCAATCCTAACAGGGACGAAACAGAAAACCGTGGTCGGGAAAACAATAAAATCCATACTTCCAAATTAGTTGAGAAAAAGAAAGGCAATTGACTCCAGTCTGCTCTGGGACCAACGACGATAATAAGTGCCTAAACGGAAGGGACGAGCAATAAGACAGAAAGCCCACCAGAATGCAAACCCTGAGAAACCGAATTACTCTCTGAAACAACAGTCTCGTTCGCTTCAAACAAAAGATTCTGCCAACAACCCAAACAATGTTAACCAGGCAAACAACTGAATAAGATGTTCGGGAAGGTAGATACTCCTCCTTGTGAAGTGTATTGCACATTCGAGTGGAATAGTGCTTTGTTTGTGTCGACGCCTCCAGTAAACAAGGAGGTACACTACTGGATCGCCTTTTTGATTACGTATTCAATTGACCGACCTAACCCGAGAGGCAAAAGATCATGGTTTATTGAAAACGAGTCAAAAACTAGATCACGGTGATTCTGAATACACATGACAGAGAAGTACCATAAATGGCAGTCAATGCACAGAAAGAATCAGACGGGACGGTCATATATGATAATCGTGACGTTAGAACGACTCACTGTACAGAGGCGTCAGCAAGTACATGAGAGAAAACAGTTCAGACACAGTTGGCGAGTCCAGGCGTTTGATCGCACGGTTGCAATCTGATTTGGAAACAGTCAATTAAGAGAGATCGGGGCTTCGGTTTCAGCCTAAGTGGCTCTTCTAAATTGTTAAGTCGGTAACGCGACCTGATTGACAAAGTGAGATAAAAACGTGTCCATCTACCGGACACATTGTACACCAAGGCAACGTGAAGTGACATACACCAATTTCCCTTCAAACAAGTGATATACGGTTCCACCTGTTGGTCTGCGCATTCTCGCAGATGACGGTACCATCTAAATCCAATCGATCGATATCATCTTGCTTGTTTCGTCAGAAGGGAGGCCTCCTAACAGGTATACACGCGTGTAATACATGCTTGTGATTACGTGTTGTTTAACACAGGGATCCTTGGAAAAGTTACACCTTCTTGTGTGGCAAAATAGGCAGCGAAATTTGTTCGGACGTAGCTCGTGCAATACCACCTCCATGTCATTTTGTCCATGTTGCACTGTGTTGTAGAATGAATGGATATTTGGTCTTAACATGGTACCCGCAATATATCACAAGTATCACTGATCACACATCCAATTAGTTCGTTCGACCAGTTTTTAGATCCACTCTTACAATATGCCTCCATGGGCCGGTTAGATTTTGGTTCATTTTCCCTTACTATTTCCATTCGTGTGCTTCCATCCACCCTTGTTAATTTAATCCATCTATGAATCATATTTTACAAAGGTATTACTCTTGAACAATACTGTGCACCAGATAAAAAACCTAACAGTTCAGTTTATTCGAGTCCCTGTTCTGCCGGAGTAGGTCCAGTGATCAGTTGAGAGTAGCTCAGACAAAGACGGAAAACTCTGCGTCCCTCTTTTCTGTAGTGCATCAGAGTCCACATGTGCAGCTAATAGGGAACAGGACACACTTATTTTTGCGGTTTGAGGACCAAAATGAGTATGAGTTGTACATCTTAGGCAACATAATACATACTTCAAGTCGTTCGTGTAGGCAACTGCTAATTATGACGTGAGGAAGCTTGCTAGCATGAACGCGGTGTCCATTTACAGCCAAAATGATTTTGAGAACATGGTGTTAATCATGTGAAACGAAACTACGGTTATCGCTGTGCATTCAATTCGTATGTGGAGTTAGATGGTCTATAACACTTTGGATTTTTTATGGTCTACGTTACTTGGTTTTTACTGTGGCGTTTCATGTCCATATGTGGGGAATTTTTGGTACAATAGGGTGCATTAATGGTATTTTCCGTAAAAACAGATTAAGAAGGTTTACAGAAAAGAGCTCGGTAGCATGTTCCGTGTACTTTCTCTAGTAACAAATGGTTTATACAAGATCGGCTTTGCACAACACCATCGCAGACCAAAATGCCAGTTTGGACGGCAAAAATTGGTCGCTTCCCGACTGTTCCTCTGTTAACCCACACGGGATTTTTAGACCACTTCGGAAATTCCAATGGGCGTGTTACCCGACTGAGTCGGACTGGTGTACGCTTGGCCCGCGCAACGTGCGTCAGCTGTGACAGTCAGCTTCCGGGTGAGGGCGGACATGCAGTAGCGTGTTCGCACACGTGTACGTGTTTTTGTCTGGCCATCGGACGATCGATCGGCCGATGCGACTTCACCGCTCTGCGTGGTGTGAGGGACAAGAGAGGGGTGAGTAACGACAGCTCCACATCCGCATTTTGGGTTGCGGAAACGACAATGAGAGAGGAGAGTTGTCCTACAGATTTTACATTCATATATGGTTGTCATGTCAGAATGGCTTTGGGAAGCATTCTGTGATTGAAACTGGTGTCCGATCCTCAACTGCGTGTTCTTCTAGCAGAATTATTTTATTGCGTTATGCCGGAATTCTTCGCACACTAGGATGATTAACTCTAAGGTCCCGCAGATTATAATTGTACACAATCAATTGAATGCGTAACATAAGTCTGCGTCCGGTTATTTCGAGTTTGCTTGTGGTTACTTGAATGGCAGTCAAATCACACATGTTCTTGTGTATTTTCGGCTATACTGTGTAACACATTGAGAGTGACTCCTGAGTTCTTGCACCCGATGAGTATGTGCTCTGGCCTCAACTAAATGAGGCGGCTTTATCCAGAGGAACAACCTTCGATGAAGTTGCAGTGAGAAAATAACAGTTCGAAAATGATCTGCAAAATTCGGTTCCGGAATGTCGAAGCTGTTGTTCGCAGTGAGCGAGTCACATGTCTTAACCAACAGTTCCCAAAATTTTCAGCTTGTCACTTCCATGACTTCTTACGCACGCGGTTGTCACACCATCATTTAGCGTACGTTATGTGAACACTTAAATCCCAGCAATGATAATTAAGTACTTCGAATATAAGTTCAATATAAGGCTGAACATATTTTGAATGATCAAAGCGATGATTGTACATTGTGTAGTTGCATCAGCCTATCAACAATGGACTGAAAGTCATTTAGACGAAATTATGTAACCGTATATGCAGATATTTAGGACCCCTCATCTGTATGACTTTCCTCTACTGTCCAACAAAGGGCAACATCACTCACATTGGAAACATTAGTCAAGATGATCGTCCGAAAGAACTGGTGGTAGATGTTTCCGGAAGTGCGTGCGTACATACGGTGGGAACTTGACGTTTCATCCAGTATCGTGTGGACGTCGTTTGAGAACAGCATGAACGTAGACAAAAGTAGACCACTGAGGTCAACAAAAATGGAAAAGATGCAACTGAAATTACGTTTGGTGATACGTGTCTCTGTTATTGCGAATCATGAATCTTCTTGTGGCGCGATATTAACCGTGAATAAAATGGATTCTGTAAAATGATGAAAGGTATGTATGACAGCTTGGCACAAATAGGCATCCTCGACTGAGGTCAGAAATGTCATTTTCACCAGTAAAATACAGCGGATGACCTACAGTGGCCTGCTTTCAAACTAATATATTACAGTTGTCCGCTAATTTGTCTAACAATTACAGCGGAGTCTTACTATAATGAATTAAAAACAGTTCCTTAGAGGCTTTTAAAAGCAACGATACGGTACCACAAGTTGCATGGAAAACTTTTCAAAGTGGTTCAAGTATTGCAAGGCAATTTTATCTCCTCCATGGTAATCACTACATTTATCATTAACAGACGCCCATTTACTATGCTGTTGACTGTTTCGCCAATAATAGGAGCCTTCGTAAGCATGACTGTCTTGAAAATAAGCCCAACTGTTTTAGCGTCCAGTTGTTATTGGTCGCATCCGGTAAGGATCAAAAGATAGTGACAAGAACGCTCTGTCTTCGTGGTTCACTGTTGTAATGAACCATGACAGTTTCAAGCGTCTCTACGGAAGTGACCCTCTTAAAATGATCGCTACCAAAGACTGGTGCCCAGTGGAAAGCCTTTGCTCCTAGCCACACTTTAGATGTGTCCGGTGCTTTTAAGATGGCTATAAACACAGTACCAATATTCGATGTGTTGCCCTTCTGACTGCAAAGCACAGATCAGCCCACGAGATCGATCGATTATGGTTCCCCAATTTTAGAGACAGGTATTATCCCTGAGGGCTTCTGGGCTCCCACACTGTCATCTTTCAGCAGTCAACACTGTTGGTAGACAGGTACGTGGGCCGTCAAATCGTCTTTCATGTGCGTCCAGTGTTCTCTTGGTTTCAGTAGATAATATTGTATGGTGCATCAGGTGTGTGCCATTCCATGGCAGTTTGTTACCAGTTTCCATTTCATTTTTCCAAGATCGACCGCGGTACTGGAGTTGTCACTGTCACGCCGTCATATTACTACATCCTTACTGTTGTGTCTAACTGTTCTCATTTGGGGAGCGATTGTTTTTAGCTCCCCCACAATATTAATTCTTGATGTCTTTATGCCTATTGCCGGAGTTTCAAACACTTTCCGGAGGACCTTGTGAACAGCGTAAACGCTATAATGCTTGTTGATTCTGTTCCATCACTAAGGTGTTAACACCAAAAATCACTTCGCGGTTAGGAAAGAAAGCCAGCAACACAACTGGCGGACTCAGCTCTATGACCCATCGTAAAATCACATTCCTGTAGGTGGGGTTCCCATGGACCAATTTGTTTCTTGGGTCCTTCGTAGTCCTGAACCACTCTCGAGTTTTATGGTTCGTCTATACATGAAACTGTTGATCTACCACGTACGGTTATCCATTGCCCGGACGATTACCAAGAAATCCCATCGACTGAACACTCCTCCTGCTTTGGCGTCAGGATTCTGTTGACCTATTTGATCTCACCTTCCTTCTGCTTGAGTGCTGCCCCAGTGCCGTGGTCAGTGGTATCTGTTGTTTTGATGAACATTTGTCTTGTATCGGTGAGATGGTACGACAGTTGTTACTTGTTCACTTCATTTTGCACACGCGTGAACGTCCTCTAAACGTCGTCGGTCCATTCAAATTTCTTGTCCTCCCGAAGGTGTTCGTACAACTGTGACGTAATAGAGTGAAACAGTTCAATAACCGACTGTATTACCCTCTCCCACCCAGAACATATATCAAAGTGCGCTTAAAACTCAGAACTAGAACCTTCTTAATAACCATTGTCTCATCTGGCAACTCTCTGAATGTATTCTGACCAACCTTATGTCCCAGTAACACCACTGATATTCGTCCGAGCTGTGACTTATCAGCACTGATCCAGGGTCAAGACTTCTGGGTTCGTTTAAAGTAGCAAGTAGAAGTGTAGTATGCTACGATTTCATAACATTTTGTGCCACAACATCAACTCCACATGCCGCCACTTAGTCCAGTCGTTTTACCCACTGAACCCTATAGTGACCAAGCATTGTTCTACCTTCCTGTCAGCCGGCTCCCTCTCACTAACTCCTATCACTAGCAGACCTACACAACAAAAGGACCAGTTGTGTGACACTATTTGTAGACCTTTTAAACCACTGGGTTGGGCTCTCCTTCTGTCAGTGTTCTTTTCTACTCCAGCTGGGGCAACTCTCTAGTTCACCAACCCTCCATGATGTAGTCCTCAGCACAGGTCACGAACACAACTCCCTACTCCCACGTCAACTTCGCAAAGTCATTGGGGTCCATCCGTCGGGTGATGTGGGCAACACAGAGTCCGTTGTGAACAGCCATCAACAGACCTTCAATGAAATGCTCCGCCGAAAACTTTAGTCAAGATTCTTGATCCAGTTTGATTGGCGGCTGATAGAGCAATTCTTGCTGACTGGTGGTGAATGTGGGAAGCTCCACTCCTTTGACTTCCCACAAAGCCTCCGCAGTCGGCCAGGTTGTCCAACACAGTCACAAGCGCCCCCTTCATAGCTGCCCACTTTCCCTTTACATGGTCTGTTCTGGCTGTGTCCAGCATTGCTTTTCTACCTGGCCTTGACGAACGCCCACAGATCGACCAGCTTGTCACGATCAGTCTTGACTCCGACCACCTCGGTCCCATCTTCTAATTTCTCCAGGACAGTCTGAAAGTCTCTATCTTCGAACTGTTTCGACCAACGGATCTTCATCCTTGTGTTCGTCACGACACCAGTTGGTGTGACTGTGCAGGACGCTTGGCTTGGGAAGTTAAGTTCCAGACATCCATTTCAAAATATGTGAGAACACACAATCACGGACAGAAACACTATTGTTGCACTGATTACGTTTCTTCACATTCTCTGGCAGTATTATGTCGCCACTCTCTGCGATAAAATGTCCGGACTGCTAAATATGCACGATTTCACCAGTTGCTTCCAGTTCCTAGTATTCCCGACGTTGGGACCTGCTCCTAAGTTTCTGTCGATTTACTGGTCAATCGACGATACTGTTAGTTGGTCACTACCATTGTAGTGAGGAGATACGGTCGCACCATACTACTCACACCACTATTCAGTAGCAGCATGGATCGAGATGATCGCGGATCGAGATAATCGCGTGATAAATACGGCAGAGATAGGGGATGGATCGTTGGAGGACAGAATGACATATAATGGCTTTCGCTACACGACGGAACTGATACGTGGTGTCTAGAGCGACTGGAGTATCCTCAGAAGAGTATGGTGTGCAAATGAGTGTTTCCGTTTCTTGTCGTGCTCAGACGCTTAAGTAGTGTGTTGGTTTCTCCAATAAAGCAACCTTTGTGTCGTCCGCCTT
>QNGE01003239.1:0-20071 GCA_008508345.1 Paragonimus westermani | reverse complement strand
ATGGTGTGCAAATGAGTGTTTCCGTTTCTAGTCGTGCTCAGACGCTTAAGTAGTGTGTTGGTTTCTCCAATAAAGTAACCTTTGTGTCATCCGCCTTCTGGGTTCACAACAATACTACTAGCAAGCAAGGCTTCATGTTGTACAACAGAAATATCACGTTAATGTCAACAGTACGTCTGTAGTGCACTCGTCCAGAAATGTTTGTTCAGTAAATTGTTGATTATGCGTCGTCCACCTCAGGCCCAATTACCTATCTGACAGGTTGTACTGAACTTTTAAGAGTGGCTCTACATTGATAACCTTTTATCCCATATTTCTAAAGAAGACGAGAACTATAGAAGCTGCTGTGTTTCGTCGTGCAGAGCTGGACGCAACATCTGGCAGTCAACGTTCCACATCGTCAATACTGCCGTCCGTGACGACAACGTTTGTGCCCATGTTACCCGCACATCACCTTGTTCTTTGGCTAGCACAGTCCTGGTCGTGACTAATGCCACGGCAAATGGACGGGTTCTGTCATACAGCTCAGTGTGAAGCGCCAAACCCAATGACTGCTCAGTGGTACGCAGCCCGCTGGGCGACATTGCAACGTGATGCATATTATCAGGTTTTCCGTGCGCCACACTACTTACGAAATGTTCCCCACTATCTCTTGTCTGTACTGTCTGGATTTAAAGTCATTCCCCGTCGCGTCATAGTTCCTACATTCTACTGCTAGCTTCTATTCTCTGACACAACTTTATAACCGGTAGTGTTAGATATCATTACATATAGGCGTTCTAAATTTGTTTGTATCATTCTATTAAATTCCCGAAACCCTGTAATGGCCACATGATCACACTTCAATACGTTTACTCTTCTTGTGTTGATTAATGGAACATCGGCGTGTGGCGTTCACTTTTGCAACGTCTTGTCACCGAATTGGCATGTGTTACGTCAAACGAAAAAGAGTTTTCACTTTGCTGATATGTTCAACACTATAAATAATACGAAGGACTGATAGAAGCGACCTTCGTAGAGGTTTTTAAACTTTCGAAATCAACACATCTTAAGAAGTCCTGAGGAAGTGACTTCCGAATTTTCGCAATTGGGAGATTTACAAGTTATTTTTTGTTCTTCTCATCTATGAATAACATTAAATAAGGACACAGTATGTGCACCCTTTCCATGTACTAAATTTCGTCCTCTTCGGTAACACTTTACCGATATGAAACACAGAGGCACAGAGTGGAATTCCTTAACACCATGCCGGGAGTTAGACGCCCAAATGGAGAAAGGGTAGGAACGGGTAATCAGTGATTTCGCAGTTGGCCCACATATTGGTCATCTGGTCGACCGTTAACTGCGATATTCTGACCACGTATAATAAGATACTTTAGAGGAATACAAATATGAATATATTGAACTTCGGTTGAACCCGACCTAGCTACCGGGACCGGTACATTCGCTGCCACTTTCTGAACACCAATTGCCCTAGATTCGCCCATATGCAATTAGCGGTCTACCGCCTCTCACTACGATGTACAAAACACCCCGACTAGTCCAGAAGATGGGCTGTCAAACAAGGGTATATGAAGGTGGAACGTTGTAATTCACTAGCAATGCCCTCAGTACGGATCGGCACAGTAACAGCCATCGTGAATGCACATTAGTCAAGTTAGTAGACATTACGTGCTGGTGCATGCTCAGGAGTCCTTAACAGTTCACTGAGTTCAGAAGAAGATAAATCAACTACCGTTCTAAATCTGTTCCTGTACCGTTTATCTGACAGCTGTACCTTGTATCCTATCAGACCTCAACTAAGCTAAACAGTATTATGTATATATACACCTGCACTAAATGTTCTTCTTGTTGACGATAAGAGACGCGAAGGGCAGATTATGCACAAATGTCATTAATCGTTGACTCTCAGCGTGTTACTTTCTCGTCTGTGACTTAACAAGCGAGAGGTTTGCTTCGGATGGTACTTTACCATCAAGTTTCAAGTGATGAGACTGACCGATACCTCGTGTATGGCGTCCTTGTGTTGCATAATTAATCTTCATCAACGGACTGTTTAACTACAATCCATGTAAGATTTGTGCCGCAAACCAGTTGCAGCGTCATATCATCTTACAACGTGAAAATCGGTTCGGTCCGATAGACGATGAGCCATGCAATGTGGATCCCGGATATTAAAAAACAACCAGAGACATTCGAAAATTTCACGGTACTGTGTGACAAACGACAAATATAATCAACGCAACAATCCCAAATCTAAACACTCGTTCGGTCAACAAATTACACCGAAGCTCAAATGCATCATGAGGTTAAGGCAAGCCAACAAATTGATCTGCAGTACTAGACGAATCAAGCGATCAAGTCAGTGGTTATGTGAGGAATAGCAAGAGGTGTCCAAACTCTCAGACTTGACGGGGTACAGACGAGCCTGAATCAACGATAGTTAGCAAAATATGGATTAGCGTCCTATATCGAGGTGGAACAGGTAGGCTGGGTTGGTCAAGGCAGTTGGACATGGGGTGTGGGGCGGGGTGAGAGGACTGGATGCACGAGAGTGTGCGCGCACGAGCCTGGTCGACGCCAATTGGGGTTCGTGTTAAAACTGGAATGTGAGTGCTGACGGTTGAATGTGATTGAACGCGTTAGGTCAGAAAATGATGAAATTGAGGAATTACTAATGTAGTGAGGAGATATGGTCGCACCATACTACTCACACCACTATTCAGTAGCAGCATGGATCGAGATGATCGCGGATCGAGATAGTCGCGTGATAAATACGGCAGAGATAGGGGATGGATCGTTGGAGGACAGAATGACATATAATGGCTTTCGCTACACGATGGAACTGATACATGGTGTCTAGAGCGACTGGAGTATCCTCAGAAGAGTATGGTGTGCAAATGAGTGTTTCCGTTTCTTGTCGTGCTCAGACGCCTAAGTAGTGTGTTGGTATCCCCGATAAAGTAACCTTTGTGTCGTCCGCCTTCTGGATTCACAACACCGAGTTACACAACGAGGAGTACAATTATGTTGGGCAGTGCAACTTCATTAAACCCTAACTCAGACGCTAATCCACACTGAGTTCCATGACTCGTTTGATACACTCGCTTCCCAGTCTCAGTCCAAATCCCAGTGAGATCCAGTTAGCTCGATGTGTCCCACCTGCCTGCTATTTTCAACTTTCAGTTCATGTGGTATACTTTCTACTCGTCTTGTTAGGAATGCAAACACACTCCGTTCGATGAAACTTCGAACTTATTAGACAAAACCTGTACACGATTTTTTGTTTCAGGGCACCGAGTTGATTGCTGTTTCATTATCATGATGAGGTCTTTCGATTATTCAGGTGGTAGTATTGTATCCAGTAGCATTCTCGTACAAGAAATCCCAGAGCAGGTGGTTATTCATCTGGTGTCGAAGTGTTTGCTGTCGGGTGCCATGTGCACAGAAATAGGTCCAGATGTCAGTTGTGTTAGCTTCTTCTCGTAGTTCAATGATAGTACTTTTTTGAATGCTTATGAAACTTTCTGCTTGACCGTTGGATTGTGAACGACAGATGTTACTTCACACATGCTGGACTGTTAATGAACTGCTGGGGCACAGGAATCCATTTTTGTGACGTGAGCTCCTGTAATTAGACAGTTTGTTTCAAGACTACCAAACTATATACCAGTCATTCAGATCTGATGTGATATTGGATACCGGAGTGTGACGTGGCCGCAATATTTTCGGCCACTTCGACTATACATCATAAACAACAAACAGTACCATTAATAAATGGTTTGAGAATAACACGGCGTTTCGATCAATTTGTAATACGCTACTTTTCAACCACTTTTTCAAGAGTGTTGTAATCGAAATAAGATTATCATTATTAATGTGCTCTTAGCGTTGTGTTATTCTCATTCCATTTATCAGTAACATGTAAAACACGACAGTCAAACGGTTTGATTTCATTCGTACTAAATTTGGTGGGGACATCTGACAAACAATGCTGATCATTCACGGGAAGAATCAACATGAATACCTACCGACCCCTGCCAGTAGCACAATTGAGTTCTATTGAAGAAACTTTGACAGCAAGTGTACATTCTTCACAGCCACTAACCACCCCTTTATTTACCGGCCTGTAAAACATGCCTCCGTGTAAAAACCCTCATTCAGATTATTTCTGAATGCCCACAGGGCCATGGTTATAGCACACTACTTGTCAAAAAATTTGAATGAACGCATGATCTGAGATTGTTGAACAGTTGTCTGCAACACTGGACACTTCTCATCTTAGACAGGAAAGAATTGCATTGCTTGTCGATTCTACAGCGTCTCTCCGAATGTTGTCTGAAACGACCAAGCTCCCATCAGTCGCCTGAATATTCTAGATGAATGTAGTGTTACATATGTGTAATGTCATCGTCCTCAAACAGACGTGAATCAACCTGGTGACCTTTACAGGTCTACATCTTTGTTACTTTTTTTCTGACGTCAGCGTGGTTCGACAATTGCCACCTTTACTGCATATTTCAAAGGATAACGTGACTAAGAAAATCAGTCATGTTGATTCGTTCGACGTCGGAGTGAGTTTGTTCCGTCATCAGCGCTAGCGTCTTTACTATCTCCGCTCCCACACACACTACTCTGTTAACTGTTCGGCATGGGTCTTGGCTGCGAACATTACCAAGCTGGTTCGGCTTCCCAACAAGCCTTGGTCGATGACGAACCGGGGAACACGGCTTGTGCTACGTGTATTAGACAGTTTCCTCGTAGATCAAAACGCCGAAACCTACAGGATTCCACTGAAAATCCAGCTAACGATCACACGGCTACATGCCTTGCGCTCTTCTTTGACCCCAGACCATAAGTGCGCCGAACTTATTTTCGTTATCAGCACTGCACTTTATCTCTAAGTTACTTTGAATCACTCATTTATTTCACATTGCCACCAGCGCTATTCATTAGGCATTTTGATCATTAGGCCAGCATTTGAACGTCAATCCGCAGGCCAATAGTTATGTGAATGGTGCATCGCACTCTGGCCAAGTTTCTCTCCTTTCTCTTCATATGTGCAGGCAAGTTTTGGGTCGTCTTCGTGAGAATGTTCTCCCTATCAGCTTCAACAGACTGAGGAAATGACATGGTCTTCGTCCCCTTGGCTCTGATTCCTCTTTATTGCCAGTCTGCAAAAAGAATCAGCGTGCCCCAAACTGTCCATTAGAGTGCATCTGAAACATTGGGCTCGCTTTATCCAGTTCATCAAGACGGTAAGAAGACAAACATTGAGAGATGCAAGCATTTCGTTTATTCCCATAAGTCGATTACATAAAACATTCGGTTATATAGGTTTAGAACATGGCAAAACGAAATGAACGGAAATCACACAGGTGTAATCAGGGTTCATTGCCACGATAACGAACTGATTGCATTAGCACCTTTTGCTAACAGAGGGCCGGTGAGTGATGCTTGATTAATGCCTCGGAGAACGCCAACAACCTAGAGTTGTAATTAAGCAGTAAAACCATGGACGAAGTGACGGGTTTAGCCACGTGACCTGTAGCGACTAGATGATTCGCAATCAAAGACGAATGATTTCTGTTCGGGTGTTGGCATATTGATCCGCCTTGAGTCACTGTTTACAGTATCCCCTTGGGGATGTGTTCCGCTTTCTTCTGTCCTAAATTTCGATCGATCCTCTAATGCATGACTCATTACAACTGCAGGTGAACTGGTAGATGAAATGAGAGGCAGAGTTTTTCCAGAAAGAACGGTCAGGACAGTGGAGGCTCCTCCTGTGAGTTGAAAGCAACTGTTTAGAGGCGCATCTCCTAACGAGACAGCCAGGACGCATCACGCCACATCGATCGACCGACCCAGCTCGGATGATATGGTCGTGGGTGGTGGTATGGCCCCACTCAGCCAATCAGATTGCAGGCGTGCGGTCGAACACTTGTGCGCTGTCTGGTCAGTCTATTTCCTCGTGTCTGCCCTCTGGTACCCCCTATAATGTGAGTTGTTCTGACTCCCTGACTGCCATCTATGACTGTCTCAATTGATTCGCATCCTGTCTGTCGCCCATCTATGGTAATCGTTAGTCCTATAAAGCTAGAGCTTCAGTGGTCTAAGTTTTGTCTCGCTCGTCCAATAAACAGTGCACCCGCGTCTCTTCTGATTTCTCTTTTTTGGGGTCAAGCGACTGAGCGCGTACCAAAGGAGACGATCCAATAGCAACAAACGTAATTCCGCCGCGGGATATGTGCGGTCAATGGCAGATTTCAACTTTCGACTTACATCGGTAATATTATGGTCACCTGTGTAAGGAAGGTTGATCAAAACCTGCTTCTTCGGCGTTGATTGTGGTTTGGAGGTAGTCACTCGTTCCTTGCAATGAATTTCAATAAACCTGAGAAGATATCCATTCGCAAGCAGAAAACTCCTCAAGAGCACCTCTCAGACTTTGAGCGGCCAGCGGTGTAGTTTCCCTGTTTGATGAAAAATCGTTTGCACTAAACTATGTTTGCAAGCCACGGGTACAAATGAACAGAACTGTAGGTACTGCCCACTCCATGTGGTTCTTCGATAAAAAAGACTAGCTAAATGCACCGTCTAAGCGCTTAGAAATAACGACGTCTAAGAATGATAGCGAGTTATCTAACCTTTATTCATGGATAACACGGAGATTTCGATTAGTGGGATCAAACTGGTGTAGAAGAGTTATGAAATGATCAAAACCGATCAAAATTGGAATGTCAGACATACCGTCTATATACCAAAGAACGGTCAACACTATCTGTTATTCCATCTTCGACCACTCCATGAAAATATCAGTCAGTGTTGGGCCCAACGGACTGTTCATTAGTTACACCATCAGCTTGCTTATACGAACAACCATCGAACTCAAACCGAATTTTTTCCGCACTCTTAGCAATCCATTTTTTGAGGTAGTCCACAGGAATGGATGCAAGTTTATGTTATGCTGAATCATTCATGGCAAGGACAGGCCCTGGGAAAGCAGCGGCTTTGTGCAATTTAGGTGAGTGTAATTGATGTCAGAACGATATCCGGTAGACAATACTGTCCATCTTTAAGGCTTTTAACAGTATGAACTAGAGCCACAGTTTTGGATGCAAAACTGCTGACTCGTACAAAAAACGTATCTCTGTCCACGCAGCTTCTTGTAAGCCGAATTCACTGTAACTACGAGCTTTACTAGGCTGTCATTCTCAGCAGGTCCAGAGTTGCCTTCTGTCGCATTTGACGTGCAGAACGCATGATACATTACTTTCTGATGGTAGTCTGAAAATAGATGCAAAATTACGGCCTTGTTTATCACTTCACGATCATCCGCGACGATGATGGTAGTCTGATTTGACCAGACGTCAATGGCACTTTTATATCACAAAGCGCTGTTTCAGACAAGCTAGACCAAATCCACTTGTTAGCGTTATGTAATGGATCATTCAAAGATGTTCTGACAGTGTGTATAGCGGGAAAAGAGTTGTCATGCTACTTGAAACGGCTTAAGAATGCTGCAGTGTTTTTTTCGTTTGTTGGAGCTGGTCACCTCTGGTTCGGTTTAATCTATAATTTGTCCGGCGGACGACAGCCTTCGCCAACAGTTTGTATGATAAAATTAACGAACTCCTCCATTGCATGTGAAAATTCTATCGTATTCAAAGCAAGGCAAACGGTGTAATTGCTTCCTGAGAAGGTGAGACGGAGATAACGATCAGTTCGTGCCAAAAACATTCACTACCTACGAGTTCTAACAGGCAGGAAACGTGTATGTAATGTTTGTGTTCGAAAGGAGCTGGCTGAAGAAGCTATCCGAATGCGAAATCTACAATCGAATGCGAGCAGAAGTAAATTTACAGAAGACCGCATGCCTCAATGCGACTAGGTACTTTGTATGAATGTTCCTGATGGAAGTGCGAGGAACAACTGATGATCATTGGGCCACTCGCGAGTGCCAGCACAAGCGACAGAGTAAAAGCGTCGTGTGTATGATTTGCTAAAGACTAACTGGAGTATATCTCACATTGAAAGAAGGTGAACATGTCTGTAAAAAACAGAATGGTTGCTGACAACCCTCAGTTCTTCACATGAAACTTGGGGATACGTAGCTGAGAAATTTCTATGCTCAACAGTGGCGTTGATGGATTCTAGCGTGTACTGTTTGAGAAATCCTGCCGGGGCAGTCGGTCTCTGGGATCATTTGGTGGATTCCATATGAGACAGTAGGACAGGTGGGTAACGGAGTCTAAATGTGGAATTTCTGAGCTCCTGGTATGGCTTCGTGGCTCAGCTGGTAGAGCGCCTGTCGCGTTGAGGCACGCTGTTTCGAATCCAGCCGGAGCCTTGACTTTTCACAGTCGGGTCTCGTCTGAAATAATAAATATGCCACACTAATTATAAATAATAATTGTCAATTGTTGAAACCAATGCACCCCTTAGTTCTTAGGCACCTGCTTCCATGTGATCCGTGTTATCATAATCTAACTGTGCGAACATCCGTTTTTAAGGCCCTGGAAGAGACGGATTCGCTAGAATTTCTATCATTCAAGAAAAAAGTCCAATATACATCAGATCTAGTACGGTAGAATTTAACGTGAACAATTATTTTAAGTCACTGCACATGGCTCCGTAGCGTTATCCGTTCATTTTCTGTTCTGCTAGACTTCCATCAGCTACAGTTATCCTTGAACTATTACGGTACGTGTCACAACGGGTCGAAACATCAAGGTCACAAGAACTGTAAATTACCACGACTGCTCGAAACGGACGGAGTTGCTCTAGCAGTGTGACAGCATCACCTTGTTTGCAACCGAAGGTTCTCGTCATTGTATCAAACAGATACACTACGAAATCGTATCACTTTAATTCACTCTCAGAACCAATCCTTATTCCTGCTGAGAAAAACTGGTGCCAGTGAAGTCCAACCCCATTGACCCACTTACTACCGAAATAGCAACAACAGTGATCCCATTATTCTCATGTCCAAGCTTCTGTAGCTTCGTGCTAATACGATTCAATGGTCACAGTGGATATGCAAACAAACTTTATTTAATGAGTTATTCGTCACACAAACAGTCAAACTTCAGCGAACACAAGCTAATGCTCTAAGGTGACGACAAAGAAGGAATCTCCAGCACAACTGCATGTTAATTGTCAAAGGAGACAAATGGTCACGGGCCATCTTGTCGACCTTGAGAATTCAAGCAAACTCTGGCCACGATTGACGTGGCCTACAACTGCGGAAATGACGCAGAGTTACCATACAGCATTGAACGTAACCGTGTTACTTAGTCTGATGCACTAACCTTAGTGTTATTGGTTTTTAGTGAAATTATTTTCCAAAGGTAACTTAAACGGATCGTACTAGGAAGAAAATTCTCACTCTTTAAACATTTTGGCACTTTGGGGACGTCGAAAATGCACTAACTACACACATCTTTGTAAATGAGCAAGTCGACAGTCGACACGTTCAAATTCAGCCGCATACCCGCCGCCATCGGCTAGTTCGTAAACTGAGAATCAGGTGCACGAGTTGTTCTGCAGTAGAAAAACAGTACAAATCACCCTGAAAATCTTGGAAACAGTCTACAGAAGACTTCAACCTCAAGTGGTCATTACAGTATCTAACACTGTAGGTCTCCCTATGAAACATATGCATGCAAGCTTAACGTCTGTATGCCCAAAGACGAGCCACTGAGGACTAGGGATCTATGTGTGGCTCTCTACCAAGAATGACCGGTAACAGTAGACTGACTGACGGTAGATTACAGAAATCTGAGAGGACAAAGAATCCTCACATGCAAGACTTTTTACACACCTCGTTTCGCACCGAAATGAGTCCTCTCATTAACTAGGAAGGAGACATCAATTAAATTTTACCTGGGTGGGCTAATGTTTAGACAACAGTTTTTCTCGCTATCCACTGCGGGACGGTTGCAGCTAACTCAGATGAACTAGTCAAAAGCGAATCCCACCGGCACATGCAAGAGGGTCAATCGACGATACTGTCAGTTGGTCACTACCATGGCACACTTCAACATATTAACACATATGTATGTCAGTCTGTATCCATTCGTCTCTGTAACACATTTGCATGTGTTGCACGCTGCACTAGTTGTCGCGCACAACATTGCCCAATGACAGACCAGCTTGCCTTCAACATACTTGAAAATAGTAAAAATAGACGTTTTCTCTTGAGGTGAACAGACGCGTTTCCATAACGAGACCATAAAACTGAGAAATACAATATGCCGCCTAGCGGTTTTGCAACACAGCTCTATATGTCGTCAAAGCAGAGTCTACAAATGGTGCGGTAAAACTAGAAAACGGCACAAAGAGTTTTAATTATGGGGGGCTTGGGTTAGACGAACTCATAATTCGTGGAAGGTGACAGCAAATCAGTGTCAGCAACACGAGGAAACTGGCATATAAGCGACCAGTCCGAATGACACCTTGGTGCAACATCGGACTTTTTGTTGGTGTGAACGTTTGAGTAAAACAAGTCGTTTGAACGCGATGCGTTAAAAAAAGTCAAGCTACAAGATGAGTCAAGCAAACCAATAGAAAAGTTTAAGCTTCGGGACCATCAGTAATTTCGTTTCGGTCTACAAAATAACCCATGAAAACTGAATGAATTTTAGACTGCTTAGTATCAACAGTGATATCTTCGGTTTTCGTATCGGAAAGTAATTAGTTTTCAATACCTGTCACTTTGGGAAAAGTGTTACTTTTCTATCGGTCTTCGATTACTTTGCAAACCAGCTTCACTCATCATCAGTGGAACCTCTTGTGTATCTATGTTCTGGTGGGGACAGACTCCGCTGGGAAAATACCGTAGTTTTGCTCTGTCCATTTGCACTTATTTGATACATGTATGTTTCCAGCCCTGCGTTGTCTCTCAAAGATGAGGTGCATCATTACTGATAGGAGGTTTCTCAGCAGCCGGTTGTTATCACTCGTGGGCAATGATGGCTAATCCACGGAGACGACCATATGAAATGTGTGTACCCTCCCGTGCCAGCGCTGTGCTGGCATCGTTCGCCAACCCGGGTTGGTCATGAGGCCAGTTCCGGGTAAGCTTGTTCGGCTGGAATCCCAGCCAGTGTGGTACTACAATGTGACTCAATGTTTGAGACTGGCTTGTTGCAAGCCGCTGTTTTCATTTTTCAGTCACTTCGTTCTCTACGTATAAGAACGTTCCCTCCCCCTTCTTAATGTGGTGAAAGCTCCATCAATAAAACAGATTTATTATGAAATTTGTGTCTAATCGCGCCGCTCATGAGCGTGCGTTTATTAATCGGAATTACAGTTTACAACGCGGCGCAATTGTCATTTAAACATCCTACTGCCCGGTTCTCCCCACTTGGTTGACGTTTCCAGTAGCGGATTTCTGCCATTCATCTCGCACCCGTGGAGCCAATTTCGGTGAGTGATAACTCGTGTTGTCTGTGGTTCACCCCTTATGGGATACCGTCAAACCTTTAATCCTCGTCAAGATATTCCACTGAACGTCGGAATAAGCGCGTCCCCGACTTGTTCACACAACACACTATAAACGGACCGACAGATCTCTCACTGGTGATCGGCACAGAGACAGGAAGGTGTAGGCACTTCAGGCCTCTCTCTACTATAAAAACCCTACAAATAGCGGACGACTTCCGAAACTAGAGGCGACTTTCCTATATTTTCAAGTTGACCATCACTCACATTTGATCGCAGCGTTCGCATTCAGATAGACCTTGCAGCCAGCCTCTTTCGAAAAGAATCACTAGACTCGAGTTTCACTCTCATTAGAGCTCGTCAGTAGTGCATATCCTTGCCACGGCCGGGATTTGAACTCCGTCCACTCCAATCATGAGGCAACCGTGTTAACCACTGAGCCATTGACCTCACATTAGGCACGACCGAATTATCAAATCTGAACGCTCAATCACTCTCGCTTGTGAGCAAAGTAGGTAGTGATGAAAACATGGCTTCAAGTAATGACCAAATTTCAAATGGAGTATTCGATTGTCTACTGTTACAACGCCTGATTCTTTTGATTCACTTCATCGGTGCGGATATAAAACATCTGTTTTGGGAAGTACGCATTCCCGCTGACATCATCAATCACACGGGTAGGATAGAGCATATGCGTAAGATGCACGCTTAGACATTTCAAGCTTGTCTATTCCATTACTGACGTAACGTGGGTCAAACGTGTCGTTTGTAACAAAAATCAACATAGCAAACAACGTGACAAGCAAGCACTTTTTCCGTTGTTCAACAATTGGTTTCTGTATATCGTTTGTAGGAACACAAAGTTATCAGGAAGAGCTGAACACAAACAGATAATGCATTCACATTAGGTAAACGTGCTGTAGTCAATAATGATACGGTTACACTACACTTACGAGGAAATTCGAGATGCGGGCGATTCATTGGACATGGAATAGATTGTAAATCTTGGCAATCGCAAGACCTGGACAAAAATCACCCGCATCTCCACCCCCACCCCACCTGACCCCACACACCGGTGCGTTATTCCATTGAACTCCTATCGTGTCAGTGTAGTTTATGAACTCATACTACTAACGCTGGACTGGTTTTATTCCTCAGCAGTCCTGTTTGATCACTTTTCAAGAAATAGACTTCAGCATGTGGTTGTCAATGGACATAGCAATGGTCTATCAGCCTACATTTAGTCAGCCTCTGACAGAATTGTTCAGGGCCAGACAGGTTCATCGTGCGAGAGAACATAGCAACATACTGTGCGTTCACATTAAACACTCATGCACGTACGGGTTGTGCTGGGTACATGTGATACGGTTAACCAGATCGTGACGCGAAGTAAACACAGGGCGTGGGTGTCCTCGTTCCATGATGGTTTACTGGATTACGAATATTGACTGGAAATAATGTGAACCAGCTGAAAAACTGACCACCGCAAGCTGAAAAGTATAAGGTGCTAACAGCAGTAGTCAGAGCCACAGACGAAATTAGGATGAGAAAAATGAAAACCTCAGTCTTATTCTTAAAGGTTTGGGACTGCAGTTCCATAGGATTAAGTACAACAGTCGAATTGTATTATTCATGTGGGAAACGACCTAACGTGATGTGTATGACACGATGATACTGACCATATGTTACTCCCACGATACTCTGTGTGCCGTGATTTGAAAGACTGCATTTTACTTTAAACTGAAGATTGGGTTTTTTATGCGTACATTATAGATGTCTTGTACTACACCCATCTACTTGGCGGACGCCCACCTGATTGACAGGTCGTCCTGGAACGTGCTCATATGCCAACTTAACCAGATCAGATGGTTATATTGGATACTTGGTGAAACACTATTGCGACGGCGATGGTTTACTTAGGTATGGCGCTTCCATCATGTGTTTTAATCACAGCGTTTATTCATACGACGAAGGGATATAAGCGTTTTTTGTGTCCAAATATGTACTGGGGAAATCCCCCGATACGATTGCGATATAAGCGAATTTCCCGTGCATACACCCACGTATCTACGGATATTAGTGCGTGACAACATTGTATGCCTCCCTGTTGCCATAAGCCCAAACTCTTTCATTCTGCATAAATGAGTGTTGGTACTCGCTTCTTGTAAAACAACACAAACAAGCTCCCAGGGTGGTTCAAACCATATTCATTCGCCTCGCATACGTGTATATACTTCATCCGTTGTCTTCTGATGTTGCGCTTTGAACGAAGCAGTTGCAGTGGTCATCTCGGCTATTTGAATTTGAAGTGGATGTAATTCTTTGACCATTTTCACAATCAGTGCACTGACGTCGACCAATATGTAAGCGACGAACAGCAGTATAAGGGCGACTACTAGTGGGACCAAAAACAGCACCACTAGAGCACCAACCCGAGAGAGTGGATTGGAATGTTTGACCCAGTTCGCAAATCGAGTGCCCAGCATGCTCTCGGCAACCTGTACAAGACGAAGCTGGTTTCGGCCCTCCTTTGGGCAGGCCAGGTGAAGCCAGTGAGCACCCAAATGTAATTCCTTACTACTCTGTTGACTCTCCGGTCGCGTGTGCCACACAGGACACGGTAAGCAGAGAGGGCGTCCAGATTCTTCGGAGTAGGTGTTCACAGGACAACTCAAACATACAGACTTCTCATCCGTGTCTAACCATTGTGGTAATACAGCATTTTCTGCATGCTGATCTGATAAGTAGGGTATGCCCGACAGCAAAGGCTTATAGCTTAGCGCCGTGTATGGTGGTCGAGGATTAATCAGGCGTGCATCAGCAAACGATCCTGATGGACACAACTCTGTAAAAAGAAAAATAGATATGAAAGTGATAGAGTGTTCAACACATGTCAGTAATTATCGTTTCTTAGCTGCACGAAGAATTTAATTAACGACGGTTGGGCGGTTTGGAATATATGTCAGTTTGTGAGAAAGAGCACAGCTACACTGGACACACTCAATCTTCTCAGGAGTATTCGACTCCGTAACTACGAAAAAATATCTGGATATCAAGGACGGTATTTTCAGAGGGGCATACACTACAGTCTTGTCATTACTATAGTAACTGAATCCGTTGGACAAACAGTAAGTTATGAACTAGCTCGGGTCCAATGTCATCCTCGACGTAACATAGATAGACGACTGGAAGCTGCTGTAGTTACAATCTTGTTATAAACCACAAATAATTTTGTACTACTTACAACGATTGGTTAGGCGGTCTGAAACAACGCTGTACCAGTCTCATTAAGTTTTTCAGCTGTTTGAATCGCGAGGACTCTCTTGATTGACAGCTTCAGGACCGATATCATCATAGTAGTCAGGACTCTCATTGTAATGTGTTTGGACTGGAGCGGCTTCTTGATTGGCGAAAGTTCAACCAATCAGTGTTCGCACACAACTACACCGGCGTCAACCGAACACACAGCGATCAGCTGCTGTTGGGTGATTGTATGTTTCACACTACCGAGATGCTGGATGCAACGTCGTGGAACAACACAGCAACAAACTCGACAACTGAAACGCGAGGATGCCTGTCACTTAACAGCAATCGTAAATACTGTTGTTCCTCTTTAAAAGGCGCTGTTTCTACCATAAACTAGGATTGATTAATGCCATTCAGGCTTCTGTTCTGATGTTCTCTCGATTGGCTAGCCCGTGATTGGTTGTAGTCTTGTGGTTCAGATTGATGGAATCAAAACAGCGACGTGCTATGGTCTGTAATCAGCTGCTTTGGAAACTGGGCTTAACGCAGGTATTGTATTCCTAAAAAAATATCGAGTTCTGTTGGAGGATATCCGGCTTAAATAAAATCAGAAAACACTGATTATCGATCGGTCTCTTTTTAGAGCCGAAAGGTTGGTATTAAATTTTGTCTTCTAACAATAACGCGAGCTGTCGTCGATAAGATTTCTAGTTCGATCAATTTGTTTTCTCCATACCTCTAGGGTATGACTGATTCGGAAAAGCCAGTTGCTTTCTTTCCCACTCTCCACCACCCAGTAAGATAACGAAACCACTCGTAGAATGATTTTCTTGTAAAGCACCTGTGAACAAAATCATAGGTGCTTTCTTCCAGCTGATCAGGAATACCTAATCCAATAGCATTAAAATCAGCAGTTTTGTCGTTCAGATAATGAATTCGAGTATTTTGGAGAAAAGTGATTAACGAGTGAGAATCTGACGATGAACCCTACCGTCCAAAAAAGTGTTTGTTATCAGTGTTCAGTTGCCTGCTCTGCATGACTGAAAAAAGTTACTTGTCTGTTATAGGCGGGTGGTCTAGTAGGCGGTTGAGCATATGGCGAACATAAGACATGTCATATGTGTCACCCACCTATCGGCCTGAGGCTTGACGCTTTGGTGCCCACTGGGCTTATTGCAAACCGCACCACTGATGGGCCGAAACCACGGGAATATGAGTCACCGTTTCAAAAAGTAAACCATGTCACAAACCAAACCGTAAACGTAATTCCAAGACTAATAAAATGGCAAATATCAGAGTAGGCCACGGTAATACGTACATACCAACTCCGCAGACGGGTCAACCACAACAGTTGGGACTTATGAAGACCGACTACCACTTTCTTGGTTGCCGTAACTACTATACAGAAACTTAACCTTTGTTAAGCATATACCAACATAAAATGAATAAAAACGCTAAAATCATATATCCGTGACTGTCCCTTCACTTTTGCGGTATTTACCGACTTATCTTTTGAGGATCCAACAATGCATTAGTATCAGGACAGCAGGAAGACATTGCGAGATGTAAGCACTTCTCAAGTAAATCCTTGGTTAAGCCACAACGAGTTAAAAACCAGAGTTATCGGTTTCGCAACGTTTCGACCCTCTCGGAGAGCCTTTACCAAGCGATTTAAATCAGAAAATTCACATTGTACAAGCTTCGAATGAGGTAGTCAT
This sequence comes from Paragonimus westermani, assembly GCA_008508345.1. Lineage (NCBI taxonomy): Eukaryota > Metazoa > Platyhelminthes > Trematoda > Plagiorchiida > Troglotrematidae > Paragonimus > Paragonimus westermani. The sequence continues at coordinate 3,662 of QNGE01003239.1, read as the reverse complement.
CACCTCGCACGTGTGTGTGTGTTTAACACGCAGTGTGTGGACTATCTACCAATAGAATGCATGGGTTCACGGTTCATCTGAGGTCACACGTGACGAGCCCAGACGCAAACAAGGCTGGATAGATAGTGCATGCTGTGTGTGCATGTACACGATCAAACTACTTGCGTGTGGACTGTTGGGATGGGGTGGGTGACAGGGATCCGCACACCTTTTGCGGACGTGGTGTCACTGTTTTTCACCCAGTAAATCGTGCCAAACAACTGGCAGTTCCAGGCATTCGGAGCGATCCACCACTTGTGGTGTACTAGCGATCAGCAAGGTTTCTGCCATTAGACGTTCTTTGTGGTTACGAAAACCACTTTTTAGTGCAGTCGGATGGTCGAAGTCAACTTGGTGTTGGTTGAGGATCGCGTGTTCAGCAATGGCTGAATCGTGTTCTAATTTCCGGAGTTGCTCAGCCTCGGTAGGGGGCTTCTTACTACACCTTACATGTTCTTTAGTGCGTATTTCAAGTTGCCGGGCAGTCTGTCCAATGTACGAGGCTTGACAATCTTTACATTTAATTCGATAAACGCAATTTGACTGCTCCAGAACTGTTCGTTTGTCTTTCAAGTGGACTAACTTATTCCTTAACGTGTTTGTGGTTTTAAATGCCACTCTGATATTGTACTGGTTGAGGACCCGTCTAAGATCTTCCGATGTATTCCTTCTGTACGGAATAACAATGGTCGATAGCCAGTTCCTGTGCTCGTTGATCTTGTTGTGATGTGCCTCCTGAGTTGGCCGTAGAATCCTGTCACAGTAACCGTTAGCTTTAAGTGTCGACTTCACAATCTTGTATTCTTTCGAGAGCTCGTCCTCGGAACTGGTTAACAACAAGGCCCTCTGAAATAAACTGGATGCGACTGCTTTTTTAGTGCACAAGGGGTGTTCTGAGCTAAAGCAAAGGTACCGATTAGAATGGGTGTCCTTTCTGTGCACGCCTGTGTCCAGTTTGCCGCCGGCTCTCCTGCGTATTCTGCAGTCTAGGAAGCTCAGCTCATGGTCCACTGATTCGCGCTCAATTGTAAATTTGATGTGTTGATGAAAGGAGTTTATGTGCTCCATGAATTTATTAACAGTTTCTTTACGTATCACCACCAACGTATCATCGACATACCTCCACCAAATTCTAGGTGGATCAGGAAAGTTGGACAGCAACTTTTTTTCTAGATCTTGCATGAACAAGTTAGCAACCGTGGGAGAGATCGGTGAGCCCATCGCTACTCCGTCTGTTTGCTGATAGAGAATCCCCTTGAAAGTAAAGAAGGTAGACCGTAAGCAATGCTCCGTAGCTTCCACTACCTCACTGACTGATAAACCTGTGCGTTCAGCTAGACTGGCATCTGCTTCAAGAAGCTGGCGAATCACCTCCAGACTTTCCCCCACCGGAATCTTGGTGAACAGGGGAACAATATCAAAGCTGACCAGACATTCATCCGGGCCTAAACTAAGTTCCTTCAGCTTGGTAACCAGTTGTGTGGAATTCCGAATAGAATGTTCTGTGCACTGTTCAAGAGGTTTAAGAATACGGGACGAAAACTTAGCTAGGGCATATGTTGGGGTTTCTGTACAGTCAACAATTGGCCGCAGTGGTATCCCAGGTTTATGTATTTTCGGTAAACCGTAAAACCTCGAAGCTAATGCTGTGTTTGGATAAAGGGTAAACCAGAGCGACTTACAAAAAGCATTTCCTTTATTCTCATCAGTCGGTTACATAATACATTCGGTTATTTTTCGGTTATATAGGTTAAGCGTGTAGCGTCAAGACAATGAAATGAACGAACTTCACTTAGTTGCAACCAAGATTCACTTCCACGGCAACGAAACTGATTGCTTCAGCACCTTTTGCCAACAAAAGGCCGGTGCGTGACGATTGATCAACATTGCCTTGGAGAACACCAACAATCTAGGGTCGCGATTGCGCAGTGGGACCGTGAACGAAGTGTCGGGGTCAACCGCATGACCTGTTGCGATTAGGTGTTTCGCGACCGAAGACGCTGGATTTGTGTTCGGCCGTTGGTATGCTGACACGCCTTGAAACATTGTTTGCACTAGCCACTTGGGGATGTGTTCTGCCTTCCTCTGTCTTAAATTTCGGTCCGTTCCGCCAATGTATGAATCACCGCAACTGCAAGTGAACTGGTAGATAACGTGAGAGGCAGAGTTTTCCGAGAAAGAACGATCGGGACAGTGGAGGCTCATCCTGCGCGTGGAGAGCAACAAGCGCAATTCCGCCGCGGGATATGTGCGGTCAATGGCAGATTTCAACTTTCGACTTACATCGGTAATGTTGTGGTCACCTGTGTAAGGAAGGTTGATCAAAACCTGCTTCTTCGGCGTTGATTGTGGTTGGGGGGTAGTCACTCGTTCCTTGCAATAAATTTCAATAAATTTGCCGAATATCCATTCGCAAATAGAACATTCTTCAACAGCTCCTCTTCAGACTGTAGGCTGTCGGCCGACTCGGTGAGTCGTGAGGTCCTTATCCTGGGAGACGAACTCAACCTACGGTGGCCAATCCCTTCGTGAACGACTTCATTTCTCTAGGCCAGGTCATCATCTGTCCACCTCGCACCTTGCGCCAGTCGGCCGTAGGATTGGCAGAGTGCATGGTTTGGCAGACGACTATTTGGCATCCTTAGTACACGGTCCAACCATGTAAGTGTGTAAACCTTAACCCTAACCATCGAATTCTGTGCAAATTTAAGTGCTTAAAAACGTGATTCGATCACTACCAAATACCCGCCTCCTAACCTCCTCGTTTTTGTGATTCGATGCGAGTGATCAAACGTAGACATTAGAGGTTAAGCACCTGAAGGCGGTTCACGCCGTCCAACCTGAGCGGTCATATTTCGCCGCCGTAAACCAATACACCCCCATACTATCACCTTATAGACGCCACCCTTAAACATAATAGAGATAGCTCTCTATCGCCAGAGATGCCCCCGATTAGAAAACACCGCTATTCTGTTTCATTCCCTACACCTCCACCGCCGCTGATGCAGTTTCCCAGATACACAAACCGGTCAACAACCTCAGTGACTTCATCATCCAGCATCGAATCTAAGTAATCAAAACAGTCTTGCATAACCTTGCGCCTTGAGACCATAAAACGTATTCCGAAGCATTTGGCAGAACGCGAAATAACCTCTAACGCTGTTTGTGCTGCTTGAAAGTTGTCATGCAGCGACACCTTGTCGTCAGCAAAATCAAGACCAGTCAATCTTTTATTAGGTAAGAGGTCCACGCCGGCATCTTGTGAGTATCGGAGACAGTCTTCCATTGTCTCGTCTGTGACAGAACTACACATAAATGACGAAAGTGGACAGCCCTGATGAACGCTGCTCAATGTGTTGGAATTGTCAGACAGTTCGCCGTAAACCTTGACCTGAACTGAAGCGTGGGAATGAAGTAACAATAGTCTGCTCACAAGCTATTTCGGTAAATCCATGTGTCTACGCGACCCTAGAATTGTACATATAAAACCGCGTGGTGGTCAAGCAACAACGTGGTCACGAAATATGAAGATCTTGACTGCTCCATTGAGCAACGTGGGCAATCATCGTCTGCCTGGATGGGGTCCTCGTGATCACACAAACCGCTAGTTAGATACGCTATCC
>QNGE01003238.1:28208-89612 GCA_008508345.1 Paragonimus westermani | reverse complement strand
ATGATCTGGTTGAGGCCAACTGAACTGCTCTTCAAAATGTTCAGCCCAGCGGTCAAGTTGGCGCGACTGGCTGGTGATAATTGAAGCATCTTTTTCACATATGGTCTCACTTACACCGACTCGACAGTCAGTACAACCACGGATCGGGAAAAAACTCTTTCCGCTATTCCAAGATAAAAAGTCTTTTTCCATCTCTTTCGATTGTTAAACCAATCAGTGCTCACGGTCTTTGCGCAAGCATTTAGTCAGCTCACGTTTCCAGGATCACTTCTGCTTCCGACGGAGGACCGTCTGGAATGCTGACCACACCGAGTTCCGTCGTCCACATGATACGGTTGAGACCATCTGAACTGTTCTTCAAAATATTCAGCCTACCTGTGAAGTCGGCGCGACTGGTTGGTGATAAATGTACCATCTTTTTCACATATGGTCTCATTTGCACCGACTTGGCGGCCAGTACAACCACGGATCAGGGAAAAAAGCCTTCTGCTATTCCCAGATAAAAAGGCTTTTTCCATCTCTTTCGATTGTTGGACCAGGTAATGCTCACGGTCTTTGCGCAAGCTTTTAGTCAGCATGCGTTTAAGTTCTCGACTGTCGTCATCATATTCAGAGCCAGATGGGATAGAGCGACGCTTGTTCATAAGATTTATCGACGTGACGGAAATCCAGATCTGTCGAAACTGAACAGCTCCTTCGGAGCATGCCTGTTCACAGCACGCTTCCATAACTCTGGCAATTTATTCCCGCTGTTCGTTAGTATCATCCATCTGACTTTGCTTCACCAACGCCTTTTGGTAAACGCTCTCTACATCCTCATCGTTCGAATGCCAGTTACACACTTTGCCGTTACGAGTGTAAGTCCTTTGGGCAAATGACAGAACGATACGGGCACGCACAACGGCATGGTCCGAGTCCAGGTGGTTGCTCCAAAAGGCACGACAGTCCTTAACAGAGTGGCGCCACCTGTAACTAACTGCTATATGATCCAACTGTGTCCACGGCTGAGAAGCACGGAGGTCTCCAAGTAACACAGTGCTTCTTCCTGTGTTGGAATACAGTGCTCGAAATATATAGACCGTGGGATGCGAACAGCTGTAGTAGTCTTTCGCCATTGTCAGTTCGTTGTGCCCGGACACCAAACATACCTCCTAGCCGCTTCTCATCCGAAGAAAGACGACCAAGCTGAGCATTAAAATCGCCCGCTAGTATGATGATGTCTGAGTGTTTAGACTGCCTCAGAAGGTCAACGAGGGCGTCATAGAACGCATCCTTGGTAGCATCCGGACAGCTGTCCGTCGGAGCGTACGCCGATATAATGAATACACAACGCCTTTCTGATTTGCGTCGACAGACTTTTACCGACGTATTGAGTCTGACAGCGCACAAGCGACTGTTCACTGGGATCCAATCGAGCAAACATTGCTCTGCTCGGGAACTCAGCGCGATTCCCACTCCAGCTCGACCGTGAGATTCAGCTTCGGCGTCACCAGAAACCCTGAGACAGAAGCGCTTGGATCGACAGCTATCTAGAGGTGAGCTCAAATGGATAACTGTGCTAGAGTCGTAGACTCGCGTCTCCGACACACAGCACACATCAAGCTCCAGACTTGAGAGAGTACTTGCCAGAGCAGCTTGCTGACCGATTTGTCGGAGAGTGCGGACATTGAAGGCGCCAATGTTTACCAGTTGTCTTGGCCTCAGAAAACAATTATCGCCCGAAGGCACATGGAAGGCAGAAGAAATAGGGGGTAAAACGGTAGGAGAAAGTCGTGGTCGGTTAGTAATGTCACTGTTGAGAGAACGATAACTTCTGATACTTCCCGGTCGTTTATGCCGCGGAAGGGGGTTGACTTGAGGGACCCCACCCCGAGCCTCTGACTCAAAAGTCTGACCTGCGAGACAACAGGATATAGGGTTTTCTTGCAGGACCCTACCCGGAGCCAATGACTCAAGAGTCTGACTCACTTGGCAGTGAGGGGCTTGCCTAGCCCGAGGGCGCAGTGAATGTCTTATTCTGAATGCTGTTACGCGCAGCGGATGTACTTGAAGCTACATCGGGCTTTTGAGAGATATTTGATGTTTTCAACCGTGTTGGATAATACGCCGGCGGTCACGATCAACCTTTGGGCGATCGGAGTGCTCTTTGTTTGAGGGTACCTTTAACCTCCTTCTTCCTGATACGGAAGACAGCAGTGCCGCAACTATAAAAATAGTTCTGCTGTATGCCAATAGGATCGTGCCTCGCTGCCTAAGCACTCTTACGCGGTCAGTAGTGCGACATACAATCCTGAGTGTAACTGCTTTTCGTCTGACTGCTCCCTTTTGGCCTGTGTGACAAGGTTGCACCTGGAAGGACCTAATCAGCATAGCTCGCCGGCTCAAAACAGTACACAAGCCCGACTACCTCACCAATATAGCACTATAGGTCGAGTAACTACTACACAATGTGTCGAGACTAACAACTCGCAGGTAACTGCGATGTAATCGAGTACACTTCGTTCTACTCTCGAACTCACTGTGTTCTTCACTGTTCCTTTACTACAGGGTTTAGCTTCAGCATCATCATACACTGAGGGACTAGGGTCCGGACAGACAGCCCTCTAAAAATGTACCTGAGTTTGACTGCTGTAGAGTGTGAAATCAAAAACCACCCACACTCTCTCCTCCCTCTCATTCGAGTTAGCCCAATTGGAATCGTAGATTTGCGTCTTACCCGCACAAAAAACGTCCAATTTCAGGCTTGCGACCAAATTCGCCAGAGCAGCTCATTAATCTATCTACTGACGTGTATGGATTTCAAAAGACCGAGTGTTTACCTGTCATTTTGGCGTCAGAATAGAATGGCGAACTGTGATAAACGGAAGACTAAAAATTGGGTGCCGAAACAGAATAGTTAGCTGACGGTGACTGAATAAGATCAGTGTTGGGAATATAATTATTTCTTATTCTTCCGGGTGGTCTATACCGCGTAAACAGTCGACTTAAGTCCGAAATTAAAATGTCTGACTTGTGTGGCAACAGGAGCTAAGGTTTCGTTGGGGACCCCACCTAGAATGGATAACTGGACAGCCACCACCATTTGCTAATTAGAAGCTTGGCTAACCCGTGTGAGCAGCGCCTAATACAGAGCTGTGTGATTCTGGTAATTACCGCACACAACAGACGTAGTCAAAGTAACTTCAGGATGTTTTTCGACCATTTAGGATAATACGCCAGAGGCGACAATCGCCGAGCGATCGGAGGGCTATTTCTTTGAGAACGTCCTTTTCTATTCCATTCTTCCCCCGTCGAAAGTGTTGCAACAATGAGACTAGTTTTATAGGATCACACCTCACTACTATGTCATCCTACTCAGGCACTATTGCAGCACACACTCCTCTGAGCGTAACTAATTTTCGTCTGATCCCTCCCATTTTAATCAGTCTTATATGACTGTACCTAGCAGGATTAAACCTCCAGTCAGAATAACCTCCATGATCAACACAAGGCACAAGATTGGGAACCATGTCGAGATGTTAAAATACGTCAGAGTTCGTCGAATTATTCAGTATTGACTTTGAACGACCACCAGCAAATTTGGATCTATTCTGTGAGCTTATCACATTTCATGCTTTAGCCGATTTTGTTGGAATCACCTTGTATATGACACCGGAATCTTTGCACATTGCCGAGATGAACGAAATATAAAAGGTGATCGAGTCATCTTGTCACTTGTATTTTCTAATTTCTTCAACAGGATTTACAATAGGAGCCCGATATTACCAAATGATAAGCAACCATAATAATACCCCGTGTTACACTGTTCATACCATCATCTTCATGAAATTTATCGAGTTAGAATGCAACAATTTGGCGAGCTGTCAGTGGACTATTAGTGAATATTATTCCGTCGTTACCCAGGTCCATGGGGGTATAGCTTTTATATTCGTAAGATTGTTATGAACTCCTGTTGAACATCGAGTGTTTGAAGGAGTTTAAGTCAGTTCCTTGTAAAACTACGACATCTGTGCATTATTCTGGGTATCAGCCAAAACAATGGAACTAGATAAAATCCACATAAGGTGGAAAAATTAAATCCTTTAAAATAGAATCCAAACGTCTGCGGGTCATCCAAAAACCTTCCAGACAAACCTGGGTCATTAACCACGGCCTAGTTCACGCCTATATTATGTTACATCCACCAACGACATGACAAGAATTCCAGACATCTGGAACAAACCAACCTTTTAATCTGCAATCGAGGTGCTACGCAGCTTAAGCAATGCGACACCAATACATTGAGTGTACAACGAGAATCTAGCCAAGAAAATACAATTTGGGTAATCCTTGTGATAAGCGGGTGGTGAATACAGATGAACCGTCCTCTAATATGTCAGACCAGATCCAAAAAGGCGTCCTTCTGTTCACTGTGATGATCACTACGTGTATTGAAACCTGGATCAATAGTTGCCGGAGTAACGTTACAGACGAAACTCTGTGGAACACCACTCACAACCATGGTTACACAACGGACATCAACCGTTGGAGCAAACAGCTAGAAGCTTTATATAGAACAGTGGAAAAACACTAATCAACAAGGGTAAGTAATGCAGCTTGAGAATTTTATGCATCTATTGCCTGATAGACATTTTATTTTGCGGTCTACCCCATGGTTTACAACGGTGAGTTTGTACGAGAAGCTACAATTTCATTGGCTTTAAATATTTCTAATTTCTCTGTACCTATTTTATTACTTGTAAGTAACGAGTTTTATTAAACCAAATTCAATGGCACATGTGGGTAAGCTGACAGACAGGAGAGTTCGGAAAATCGGACCATCTTGTCAAATCAAGTCACTGCAACGCCTCATGCGTCCGGAGAGACGAATTTTTCCGTTTTCTGGCCTCACCCAAATGAAAGAAAAACCCTCTCATTGATCCGTCGTATCACAGACCTCATGTGAAATTTAGTGAATGGTCACATGGAATTTCCTTCGGAAAGAAGTAGGAACTCAGTTTCGTGTCCAATACGAGAGTAGGAATGCTAGGTGTGTATTGTAACATACAGGCCAGGTGACTCTACTTTGAATGCCTGTGACTTAGCGGATCAACCTTCGGGCAACGTGGACTCACCAGGGGACAGCGTTCTTCTGAAGTAGGGGTTCGAACAGCAGTTCTGAAAAGAGGAACAATACGAACAAACGTGAGCCGAAGGCTCAGTAAGCCATGCACCCGACTTACACGAACCAAAACGGCACCTACAACACAGCAGCGCGCCTCGTCACACAACTCAAATTCAATTCGTGCACGCTCTCTGGTTTCGGTTGCGCGTTACGTGTATGAAAAATGAGCTAAGCAAGTAATAACGGCAAATGATTGGGGTCGGGAATGCATAAATTAGTGTCCTAACCGGAATCCAGCGGGAGACGTAGAAACATATTGAAGAAGGTCACCATAAACCAGGTGACTTGTGGCCGATGGGTTTCGCACATCTTAAAATGATGAAAAACAAAGGAATCAGCAAATCATTTACTGAAATAACACTGCAAAGTGTTCGACTTTTTGAGGAGTTGGCAAAGTGCGTAATATCATATGACAGAAAACCAGTAGAAAAACTGGTGTACAGCATACCCAGTGGGAAGAACACAATTATTACTAAATTGTCTGACCAAATGATAAGGAATGGTTAGAGATTTTGCTCATCTGCCTACAAATAAGAGCGTCCTTTCGTTGACGAAAACACGGTTATCTTGAACAAACCAAGTCATATTATTGTGCACACAACAACTCACATATTTAACGGAAAGAAGCCTAGGTAGAAGTTGGTGGTGCACATGAAAAGGTGGACATGTACCGAGCAGTTCTTCACATCGATTATCTCACACAGGTGAAGACAACTTATCAACAATTTTTGGTAGGCTAAGAGACAAACTGGGAGGCTCTGATTAAGTTCAGAAAGCGTGTGTCTGGAGGGTGGCGATTAAACTCCAGCAGAATATCTCATGGCTATCACTAAGTCATCTGTTTATCTGTTTACATAAGTCTGAGAATAATCTGGCATACCCACCGTATAAGGTGAGGATAGAAACGGCCAAAAAAGTTCAGCTGGTTGGCGAGTAGTGATGAGACTTTTCTATTAGGTTGAGTAAATTGGTTACAGTTTGTAAAATAATTGCGTAAAATATCAACGACTGAGGAGTGAATGTCAGATACATTGAGATTTTGAAGTGCCACCTCTTTGTTTATGCTTCCAACTGCACCTATGTAGTCTAATATAGGTATGCGAATAGCTACCTATTTTCCATCAAGCGATGAGAATGAAGTGGACTAGACAAACGACAGCTTAGATGACGATAGACGAGTTGTTTAAAGTCTGTTAATTTCATTCGAGCTAACATCAGAGCAAGAATTAGTTTATTAGAAACCTCCGGTGCCACAGACGTGTATGAAGTTGGGCCAAATTTGGCTGTCCCGGGTTCACAATTAGATACGACCTGTAGAGTCCTTCAGTATTCAGCGCTGTATAAGTGTGTCGAACACACGATAAACAACCCAGCTTGAGATTTTCATGAAGACTTTTCACGCTCCACGGGAATGATTGACGCTAACACGTCAGGTCTGCTGGTCCTGGTGCACTTCAAATCAGTAGGTTCCCGAAAACAGCTACATTAACACTGCGGGATGTGGATCATAGGTAAGTGAGAACTAAGTGGCAACTGATGAGGAACTAATTGTTATCCTACTGAAATTACGATTCAGCACCTTGGCACCAACAACAGGTTACCTGGAGCACAATTAGATCCCTTAGCTTTGTTGTGAATTGCGGGACCTCGCGACAAAGTGTAACGTTTCAAATTAACCACAACCCGCAACTGATCACGGCCCATACCTTCAGACAATCCTTTCGGTTAGCCCAATCTGAAAGAAGCACTAGGCTCGGGTTTCGCTATCAGCAGAGCTCATCAGTAGCGAAAATTCCCACCCGGACCAGGATATGCACTACTGATGAGTTCTGTTGACAGAAAAACTCGAGTCTAGTGCTTCTTTCGAATTGGGCTAGCGGAAAGGATTGTCTGAATATGAGGGCCGCGATCAAGTGTGGGTGGTGTTCAATTTGAAACAATCGAAATCCGCACATTTCAACCAAAGACTGTAGTGTGTTTGTTTACACTAAAATTGGAAGATTTAACTTGTGTACAGTAGACTTTGAATGGCATTTCACCAACTAATACTTTTTGTGCTGAGAGCCTTTCCTTTCCTTCTACACGGCTTCCTGGGACACGAAGGAAAAAGTCACTCAGGGCAAGTGAGAACTGTTTTCCATGGGAAGCAAATACCGAAGCGGAGACTGAGGTGAATGACAAACTGACTACAGTAAACAGAGGCGTGTCCGGAACTACCAAGCTCAATCGGATGAGAACTCCATTTCCCCTCACATTCTATGGTTTTCAGCAAGAGAATGCTGACGTCATTTATGCTGTCTGAGTAGCGAGTGAAAAGTACATGAAATCTCATTACAAACAATGAGGGAGAACTCCATGGCAGGCCCGTCTGATTTATCAGAAGGAAAGCTCTTGCAGCTAAGAAGCAACTATGCGTAGCGAAGGCAATCCAGACCAGAATATTAATCCAGTCATGTGGAATGGGTGACATCAAGGCACAGGCCGATGTTTCTATGAGAAGCGATATCAAACGGGTTTAAATAGCAACATACACCGATGAAATGCGTCTGGTAGCACCTCAAGAAACCGTCGTGATAAACTTATTCAATCAGCTGTTGCGCACTCCTAATCCCAATCTTTTGAAGATCAGTGAACTTCTGTTGGTTAGTCAACGACACTGGGCGTTATGGTTACAGAAGGTAATAACTCAAACCACAAATTTGTGACCTCTCGATTTACTCTGCCAGTTCGTTCCGTCTGCTTACCGATATTATACGTGTTCTAGTTGATCGGCGAGTGGCTAATGCTATCACTTGCTGTGGTAGCGAGCATTGAAAGAGTTCAGCTAACCAGATGTCATCAAACTGTGATGTCTTTATACTCCAGCTTTACTTTGACTGGTTCATTAGGCGAATCATCTCGTGTTAAAATATGCTGATGACATTCCCAGATGAGGGCGTCTAGGTATTTTCATGACTAGTATCGGGTCGCATTGCTTTACTGAAAACAAGTCTGTCAGACAATTCCTGTAAGCTTATCACACCCAAGAAGTCGAATGACGCCGATCGGCAATTTTGTGCAGTGTGTCACCCACCGTAGTTGAACGACATTGCGGACACCGAATGTTGACACAGACTAGCCTTTGTGTGTAGAACATCTGTGCAGGCATCGGGAGCATACAGCTGAAGATAGCGCGCACCAATACCATTTCGGCCAAAGTTGCACGTGTGAGCAACCACCGTCTCGTTAAGCATCTTAGCACACGATCAAAGGGAATTCTGCAAAGACTGACTTTCAGAAGGTGCGTAAATTGTGCAATGGTTAGTGTACGGCCACAGCGTTGAGTCCAACTGCGAGTAGACAAAGCGATTGTTTTCGGTTAAACTTCGCTCTGTTGTAAACAAAGAACAAATTGTAATCATTCTGACTGCTCAGAGTTAGCTGATCATCAAAAAGTGTATTTTTGTAGCGAAGGGAGCTGAAAACAATGAATTCGCGGATTTTGTTTTCGTTAGGGAAAGTCGAGTACAGTAAAACAGTTACCCTTGTTGAATTAGCAAACGTTATGTATGTAGGTGTGAGTAATTGTCATAACTTTTACAAAATCGGCATAACATGCTTTATTTGAATGACTTGGGTCCAGATAATATTCATTGCACTGTGAACTTCTTCTGAAATTAGATAACCGAGTGAACCACCGAATAATTTAATGGCCGCTGAAACGGTTAACATACTCAGAAGAATATCGCCTGCAAAATCTATTCTCTGGTAACCTGTGCCTTGCCTAAATGACTTCTTACCTGATACCGAGATGATCTGATAACGTAGGTGAGCATACCCGCTCCAGAACACGTTAGGTTTCAACTGCCATTCAGTCATTGCTGGTGAGATTCCCGCTTTTTATGGCAAAAGGTTGTTCGATAGCGAAATTTCATCATGATCTAGTTCACGCGCAAATGCAGTCGGTCATCAACCCGCTATGGCGAACTGGACTGCCAGTTAACAATGTACTGAGCCTCTCACTTGCAAGTGGTGTACACTCACGCATGATTCTGTACGTGTGGCTGGTGTTACTGATCTTCGCCCTTAACCTATCTCCCATTGGTCTGACACCGTGACCGGTGGTCCCATCAATTTCTCTAGTTGTCTTTAACCTACCAGCTTTAGGAATCAACTATTCTCGACAGCTACGTTCAGATATTCCACTAAAAATAAATTAAATGGTTGTTCGACTCAGATGCTCATCGCAGTATATGAAGTAGTCCCTTGGCTTCAACAGGGCTTCTAAAAGTTTCCATCACATTAGTATGGTGAAGCATATTGAATCACGTCTTCGCAGTGTTGACTGGGCAATTTTAAGGTGAATTTCTACTGGCTTAATCCAACAACCCAGAGGGAGCCAATCACTTTATCCGGTTTCAAAATACTCATAAAAATCGATCACGGAGATGCAAAAATATTTCCGAAGCCTCCTCGCCGGCATTTGTCAGCAGACAGGAGTTATGGATGGAGAACATTCATATATAATGTAGCCAGATTTGCGAGGCATTCGTTGGTCCACTGGTGCATTTTTCTGTGCGTCAATGCAAGGACGGAGTAGATCAGGAATTAGGTGCACAACTTTGCACCACATTCGACTACGCTCTTTGTGAATGCATGTTTCTAATCATAAATGGTCTCAGTCAACAAGGAAGACATGCATTTCATGTCGAACTTAACAGTGACGAAAGCAAATACACGAAAACTGTGGGATCTGACTGGTCTGACCAGAATCCAACATCTCCCCTAAGACTTGCAGGCGAACTGTCACCTTTGCGGTTCGTTTGAGATCGCACTGTACTACTGGCTTCCGCCTAATGTCTCCGGCTGCTGGATCGAGAGTATCCGGAGGGACCTATGTGCTTTTAAGTTGCCTGTAAATTCTGCTAGTACCACTAGCATACTTGTCGGTTCATAGCCGAAGACGGTGTTAAATATGAAGCTCAAAATGGCAAGACACTCTGACAAGTTAATCTGTCTTGTCCAAAATACGACGACTCAGTTTGAGGTAGACAGCGAGGCTTCCGTCTGCAGTGATACACTGCCCGCGATTTTCATTTAGATATATCGGCCATGGAAAAAGCAGTCACTGTTAAGCATTCATGCTTCTCGGTCGTTTGCGCACATGTAACGAATGGTCATTTGGTGGCGTGCTGTTGTGGAAACAACAGCCTATACCATCAGGAAGCAAATACGGAGGAACAACGGGGTAAAGTGCACCTTCACTAGTTCTTCCGCAGGATAGACTAAAGCCTACAAGACGAATGGCGACCTTTCGAGCTATTGCAGTAAGTTTTGGTCCTAGGTATTATAGGCTCAGTAACACATGGATGAGCAAGCAGACTGGTCTCTGCTCAATCCGACAGCTGGGAAGACGTTCTTCAATCATCTTCAGAAAGCTTCCTTCCAGTTTTAGATAAATTACTGCTGTTTTGAACTGAATGGAAGTAGATAACTTGACATTGATATTAGGTTGCCGATCCACCTGTGATGATCACGCATCACGTTTCTGCACAATGTGAACAGAGCTGATACGTTGTTTTCACAAGATAGTGGTCGACCACGGGGACAATTACTGGAACTTCTCCGCTCATCATTTGACAATTTTACACCGTGATGACTGCTCAGATGTGACCTCACTACTTCACGCACTGCTTCAGAACCACTCTTCACCATTTCCCACTTTATGTTTGACATGTTCTGAGAGTCTGATTTCAGTTCACAAGATCGATCATCAGCTCGGACCAAGGATTCGGTGCTCCTCCGTCTATAGCACACTGCTGCTGATTCCTATCAAAACGGGTCAACCACAGTCGGAGACTCCGTCTTTCGATCTCATCGCGGTGTTTACCTGAATGGCCCGTTTCTACCCCTGTTATTCGTCATCACAGCGAACGAAACGTTAGTTCTGTCTAAGCCGAAGCTGGACTGCTAGTTCGATGGCAGTTTGCTAAACGGTTTCATCTATGATGATGATCTCATCCCTCTAGTGGATAAACCGACCGGCCTCTCGGAGAAGCTTTCAGCCGCACCCAGTGCTACGGAGTTGGTCGGGATGAAAACCACTGTTGGAAATCGAGTCTCAGGGTAATTCTTGGTAATCATAGGTGTATTATGACAGCTATCACCAAGAAATTCATTCAGTTTGACCCGGGCACAGTTTGCTCACTGGGTAACTTCGACGCTATACGGGCTCACATTCTAACCGGAGAAGTGAAGCTCTTAATAATCGTCGGCTGCAATTTTTTAACAACACTAGTTGGAATCATATAGGCGTCCTTGAAGCCACACCAACAGATCAATCTAATGAGACAGCATCCGATTCAGAATCACCCGGCAGTTCTGTTTTGGAACCCCCATATAGCAATCGAAAATACGGACCACAGTTCGTCAATTAGTTCAGCAGTGGCTCCAATGTCCGAAGTGTACACCAATCGGTTGCATCCACAACCCAGCTCACCTTGATGGATCTAGTATTCCAAGTCTAACTGCTGCCATCCCCGTTTCACACAGCTAACGAGTGTTCAGACCAGTTTGCAATCACTGTTCCTTTCTGTTGAATGTGACCAAAGATGACTTGTTCGATACCGTTACAATGGAGAGTAAAGTGCCGGTGTGTCTTAATAGCGTGGTAGAGAAGGACAAAGAAGCGCGTGAAGAAGAGATGAACATACATCATTCTACGCTGGGCAGTCATGGTCTTTAAGAACTGGGTTACTGTGCACTCTCCGACCATTAGCTACCATTTCAGGATCACATCTTTCACATGACCTATCCAGCCACGATGTCACATCCTATGGACTATCATCCGGAATTCACCTAGGTGGCCGGATTGACCACTCACCACTTGGTCGTGGCAACTGCCGTGGTGGCCTACACACAATGTGCGTTTTGCTGTGCACAAGGATCTGCCAAGAAGACTGCACAGTCTAGATCGTGCAATCCGCAGGGAGCTTTCAGTACCGACGCCAACCACGTATAATAGCAGAAGGTGACAACAAAGCTGTGGTGCTTGATATAAACACAGTGGAAGGCTGTCGAAATCAAACTGCCTGACTCGACGGGACTGGTTATTAGGGGGCCGATTCTTACAGCCCAATGCAGCTCAAAATCACATAACAAACCGGAAGTGCTGTTGGTCCAATCAACCGTAATTTTTTTACAATGTGTACCTTAGCGTCATTCCTTAATTTTTCAAGGTCCCCTTCCAGCATTAAGCAAGTCGGGCAGCTGAAGACAATAAATCGGGGTCATCTGTGGGTCAACCCTCCGATTTTCAAGTTTTTGGTCCGACTCCTGGTGTGAGTGAATTTTTACTTAGTCACTTCCGCTTAACAACTGGCTGGTTCAGCACTTTGACTTGGGATTAATCCACTCGGCAGTGACATCAGCCCTTGCTAACAAACACAACCTTGTCATTCTATATATATATATATATATATATATATATATATATATATGCACCACCGCTTATTGCCTAATCTGAGGAGGGCTAATGAAGAAATCACCGTATCAAACTACAATACAGTGTCTCTAAGACACGCGCCATTTCGAAAAGCTTACCGGCAGGTCAGTCTGATTGGTGCATTCCTACTAATGGCTGTGGCATGATTGTCACGAGGAGTCGAATGTGCTGAAACAAGATGGAGGCCCTTTCGTGCTGATTCAAACCACGTTCGTTTGAAAGACTGGCCTTCGAACTTAAAGTTGTCTCAGTTCGATGCTACTTTGACAGTCGTTTCGATGGCACTTGAAAACCGATGATGAAAGATTCAGAAGCAATGGTATCGGCCCCGTAAACCAACCCGATTGCTTGACCAGATGGACTAGTAGCGAAAGCCAGTGAAAGCTAGTGAATGAAGCACAGTCGACTAGTTTTCGTGCGACAAGAGCATAACACAGAGTGCTCCAGCCCCATACTCTTTTCTGTCAGGCAAAAATAGCTCACATGACAACAATTCAGACAAACAACGTGAAATTTTGGCTTCTCTCTCATGTGACCACACTATTTACGCCAGCGCCCTGTTCTTCGTTTAGAAAATAACTGCATATTGTACTTTTGTTTGTGCACATTGCTCGTTTGAACTTGTAACGAAATTTGCACGTTGCTATTGGTGAAATAAGTGTCTTGTGTTATTGTACCCTCTGTTCGTTAGCTGACAGTTCCCATACCCAGTTGCTCGCTTAACTACTAAAAGATCTGAGTGCTATGGGGGGGGGTACTCTGAAGACACACAACATTCAGCAAAAGTGACACATGCTCAGTGTAAGATTTCCGATATCGATTCCACCACTTATGTCCTTTGCATGTCTTAACGCCTGTTAATTGCTAATTCTTCGTTTGTGTTCAGATTAGTATGTGGCACCGTTCCTGTATCAGCCCATCCGAATTACTACTGGACATTCGATACTGATTGGTTCGGTAAGCAAACAACGCTCCATGTTGTCCATTTCCTTGACTTCCGTTTCCTATTTGCTTGGGTTGCATCGTTACTTTTGACGAATGATTCAACTGTTCTGCAACTCTGCCAGCAGCCGGATTGTGGAATATCACTATCAGAAATGGCTGGTTTCGTAACTAGAGATAAGTGAACAATTATCGGTAACGGTTCCTTCCAGGATAACCCAGCGATTACTTGTATCTTAGCCAATGAATGATGCACTCTGTATAAACATCTCCCTACAAACATACCTCGGGTCATTCGCCTCACTAGGGTCTAGCAACCAGCATATTATACTTATCGACAGATACTATGATGAACCGACAATTCTGGCAGATGGAACTTTCAGTCGTGACTTCACGAACATTCAGGGGGTCATACAGGCGCCTAACGGCGCTTCAGCGTTTTAGTCAATTTGTTTTTTTTAATGGATCGTTGAGCGCTGACTAGCAGGCGAGGCCACCCATTTGAATTCGCAATATGACTGTTGGTTTTTTAAGACCGGAACGATCAACTGCATAACAAATAATCTTGTTCGTAGGAGATATTCGGGGAAGCAAACGAGGCTGACCCGTCGAGTGCGCGCAAACAGCCGATAATTCGCTTCGTCCTTGCTGATAGGTCATAGGGTCGTACACAGAGAGTTTAGGGTTTTGACCAACTACAAGCAATCAAATGGTACAACCTCCGAAATGTGCCTTTTTCATGATTTTTAAGTGGTACAATCAAGGCCGCTTATAATGCGATCAGTTATATGGAAACTCGGTTATGTCGGATGGCTTAATATGAACCGACTATGTCTGGAGCATAGGCAGCGCTCCGGTGTCAAGAGCGGCTTCAGTGGATTTCTTCGTTATTCCCAGTCTCTTCTTTATGAGAGGGTTTTGTGAAATTTCCTATTTGACAGCCACCTCAAACGTGATCTATCAGAACGACGAATTCATCTCTGCTTCCTTTTAAGTAACCGGAATTTCGACGCTAACTGCAGATAAGTGTGCTATGTTTTTGCCTTAGTAACAGAGATTAACAAATCTGTTGGGCGCACTCATATTTGATTAGGCCTGGCTAAAAGTTTCTTTCCGATCTCTCTAGTCTCTTTCAGTGACTTTACGGATGGAACCACCTCTCAGACGGTGCAAGAATATTTGGGTAAGTCAACCCCCTAATGTATCCTACTTTAATCAGTTACTCAAAAGAAGGCGTGCGGACTATATTAAACAGTCAAAATGGAAAAACCGTTATGTACTTTGTATCAAAGTGTGAAATGATTCTAATCTACTGAATAGGTTATGAACAACACAGACATGTTTTAGTCATGCTGAATGAAGTTGTGGGCAGATTTACCTATATGGGTTGCCCACGCAACCTAAGTGAGAATGGTAAATCAAGTGTTGTGTCGAGTAGAACTGGTCATTTCTTGCTCCGGAAAGCCTTGCGATGGTCCACTGAAGACGGAGTTTACAATGTTCATTTTGTTCTTTTTGTAAGAGGTCCGAGTGTTCAGCAATGAAGATGTTTACAATTTTTCGGTGGTCACCAATTATTGTCAGCATTTGGTCACTAGAGACTGGAAACACACATGTGTGATACACTGATACCCTACTGAAAGAAGTCTGAACTCCGAATTTTTATATAAAGTTTGTAGGTTTTACTCATGGGACTGAAGACAACATGATCTCTTTTCATTATAATTGATCAGAGTATCAAAAGTGAGCCAACATGTCACACAAGGCGAAGCACTTGAGTTACTATCCTTCCTCCGTCTCCATGTTTAATAACTAATCTTAATTTTATCTTCCCGAGCTTTCTACTTCTTACACAAATGTTAAATTACTAGGGACATTGAAAGCGGCTTAAAAAACCATAATTTTTGTGCATAGGTTTATAAGAAAATCCATGTCGACCGGGTATTCGCTAAGAAACTTCGGCTTAAAGTTTCCGTGTTGCAATGAATGGAAATTTTTAGTTGTTTTTCAAAAAGGTAAAAGATAAATTCAGTGCTATTGAGGAGTTAACGTAAGGTTGACATTACTCAACCAACGAGCAGGAAGAATATATTCAGGACGACCCCACCCATCACCGAGCAGCTTGGCTCACGTTCAACAAGCACAATTGTGATGGGTGTGTTGCTGTGCTTCTCAATCTGTCAGACGTGCATTTGAAAATGGGAAACAGTGAACGCCCGTTAGTCAGTAAACAATACATTTTCCAAAACAGTTCTGTTCTCGGATAAATTAAGAACACGCAAATAAAATTACGTAGGATATACTCTGCGTAGACATTTCGACTGATCTCTTCGGTTGTGATACATGCACTATGATCAGTTAGCATATATCGGTTTAAACAAGAGTAACATAAGGATGAGACGTCAGTTGCAATAGAAATAGCATGCAGAACCAGACACGTTCGAAGGGGTGGTAATGAGTTAAAAACAAACGAACAAAATTCAAATTTTAAACTGGTCCAGTAAGAAACCAACGATGCAGACAATGTCGATCTTACAGTAAAGCACACAGAAATAGACGGAAGCTAATAGGTAGACTGAGAGTGAGCTTAAGGCAATAGAAGGAAATAAACTGATGTGAATGACACAATCAAAACACTCGAATAACAATAACAACCACGTAATGAATAATACACACTCACAACTGCAACCTCTTAACATTAGGGTAGTGATGGATTAACTACCACTCGTTTCGGTACACAAAGTGGGGGGTTGTAACGATGGGTGATAAAGGCCTCAACAAAAGGTAAACTATCTGACGGTTGGGAACAGTGGTGATGTTGTTCGTAGCTCGAGTTGATGGTTTTGGTATTGATATGTTCGCCGAGCTTGGCATTTAGGTTGCAAACGTTTCATCACCAAGCGAGGTGACATCATCAGTGCGTGAGTGTTTCAGCGTATAGTTTTGAACGTGGCGTTTGGTGAAGTTGGATCGATGCCTGCCGTTATATAGCAGAGTGGGTTGACCTACTGGTCTGAATTCTGGTTGGTCGCTTTCTGTCGTGTTTGGCCTGACCCATCACTGGTTGATTTTGTTGCAATTGAGCTTTGACCTGATGTCCGATTGGTTGTTCCCTGGAGTCCTTAGGCTGGAGTCTGATTGGCTGCTCTCTGTCGTTTGGGCTGATAAGGGACGGATGACAGTTATCATGGACAAGATAGACTACGTGAAGAAAGCAGAACAACTGCTCAACGACACAACTACCTACCGCCTACTCAATGCTGATCTCACCAAAAAACTGACCAACAAAATCAACAGCACACTAAAAAAGCTAGAGGCTACGCATGAGATAAGCAAACAGGAGCGCTGGAAAATGCAGCCGAAAGATGCAACCTCTGCTCAATTATACGGACTACCAAAATACACAAAGATGGTGTCCCACTACGACCAATTGTATCTCTACCGGGCACACCAACCTACAATTTGGTCAAAGACCTATTCAAACGGCTACGATATCTCATCGACGGATCAGAACATTCCATCAGCAATCCTGTACAATTCTTGAACAAACTAAAACACGTGGGGATAGAAGAAGACGAATCAATGATTTCGTTTGATGTCACAGCACTCTTCACGTCCATTGACCTCACCCTAGCCAAAGAGACACTGCGAAAGCTGTTAGAAGAAAATCCCCGACAGAATGAATAGTTGAAACTGGAGAGCATATGCAACCTCATAGAGCTATGTTTGTCGACGTACTTCAAATTCAGTGGCCAAATCTACGAACAATTCAAAGGAACTCCAATGGGTTCGCCCATATCCGGATTTATCGCAGAGGTGGTCATGCAGGGATTAGAGAATATCGCGCTACCAACAATCAAACCGAAACTCTTGGTACGATATGTTGACGATACATTCGTAATCCTTAAACGATCAGGGATTGAAGACACATACAGACTGCTAAACAACATTTTCAACGATATTAAATTCACGATGGAGATGGAAACCAACAACCAACTACCGTTCCTAGATGTACTAATCAACCGCACACATGATGGAACACTGGAGAACTCAGTTTATCGGACAGAAACACACACAGACCAACTCCTCACTTTTCACAGCAACCACCCAGTCTGCCACGAAAGGAGCTGCATTCGAACTCTGTTCAAACGGGCTGAAACACATTGCAGCACCGCAGAGTTCCGGAGGAAGGAAGAAAACTACCTATACTGAGTATTTCTTCGTAACGGATACCCACGAAGTTTCATCAGACGGAGGTTGTTACAAAAACAGAGAGTCCAACACTGCTGAGCCACCAACAGAACGAATTGCACTACCATACATCAAAACCGTATCAGAAATGCCCGCAAGACTACTGAGAACACACGGCATCACCCTAGCGCACAAGCCAACAGCAAAATTACGAAGGATACTATCAAAACCAAAAGAACAATCCAAACCCGCCGACAGAAGAAACGTCATTTACAAAATCCAATGCAATGACTGTAGACAACACTACGTCGGCCAAACCGGACGGAAATTATCAACGCGAATACATGAACACGAACTGGCCATCAAGAGGCACGATCAGTTTTCCACTACCTCCGCCCACGAGGATGAAACTGGACACGCCTTCAACTTGAACACCGCAGAAATCCTTACTCAGGCAAATACCAAACATGCAAAAGAATTTCTCGAAGCTTGGTACTCATCAATCGGTTCAATAAACAAACTCATCGAACTAGACAAAATCTATGAACCAATGCAGATCGAGGATTTGGGAACACGTAAACGTCATTAAGCCCAAATACCGGTAAGCCCAAACGACAGAGAGCAGCCAATCAGACTCCAACCTAAGGACTCCAGGGAACAACCAATCGGACATCAGGTCAAAGCTCAATTGCAACAAAATCAACCAGTGATGGGTCAGGCCAAACACGACAGAAAGCGACCAACCAGAATTCAGACCAGTAGGTCAACCCACTCTGCTATATAACGGCAGGCATCGATCCAACTTCACCAAACGCCACGTTCAAAACTATACGCTGAAACACTCACGCACTGATGATGTCACCTCGCTTGGTGATGAAACGTTTGCAACCTAAATGCCAGGCTCGGCGAACATATCAATACCAAATGGTAAACTCTGTTTACTGATTGAGCGACACAACACGTAAAAAGTCTTCTCCACTTGAATCGCATGTCCCATTTCTTCCAAATGTCGTGTGAAATAAGATTTTGCACCGCCAGTTTTGTTGTTCGCTGGCCATTTGGAAGCGTGCTCCGAGACATTTGTCACAAGCGTTCTTGTTGTTCGGGCGATGTGTTTGACTCCACAATTACAAGTGAGAGCTTTAATATCACATCATTTCGACGGTCGCTTTTTACGAAACCGTGTAAATCTTATAGGACACAAGTGATAAAGGAAAGCCACTCGTGTAATCCCCGAGGCGACTGCTTTTTTGTGGGCAACCCACAAAAATGGCTAACTTCATAAAAACGTTCCACCTGCACGCTTCAAGTTTGTTCACTTCACTACCAGTTTTATCAGACTGGAAGGGCATTTGAAACCACATGTTAGCAAAAATAGTGGGATGTTTAGCGGGATAAACTTAGATGGTCTATAACAGAGGATATATGCTCTTTAGCTTATACAGAAACGCATCAAGTATACCAGTTAATTATGAAACTGTACAACCTCCATATTGAACTTGAGTGTGCAATTAATGCTGCTCCTCAACAAGCACTGTGACAAGCCGGAAAAGATATGAAAATTATCAAATGGCCAGCCTGGTTAGAACAAGTGTGGACGCATACCAGTGATTTACACGACGTACACCCTAAAACGAAATTACTCTCAGTTTGTGTTCAGTACGGTGAAAACTTTGGCTCGGTCCGGTAGTCTCGGGTAATAAGTGGACTTTAAGATGTTTTCTAACGTGAGTGACGATCGGTTGTCCCTTTGGATCACATAACTCATTTGGTGTGAGACAACTACATGATCGTAACGCTTGCTTATCTACGATCTACACGCGATAGTACATGTAAAATACCATATAAGTATTTTTCAGGGACTTTGCGGTAGACTGCAAGGCCAATTTCAAACGATACACATAACTGTGAATTTGTCCAAAAGTGCGTCGAGTTAGGCCCAGCTACTCGAAGGAGATAACTGAAGCTGTTTCCTCAGGTGAGAGTTGAAAACTAGTGAGACTTAGAGTCGGCCGCTTCACAATCGGAAAAACGTAGCTAATGGGTGCTCTCAAGCTGAGAGGAAAACAGAACGATGAGGGAGTGCAAGTTGTCATAAGTAGATTTGCTTACGTGTACGTCAATAGATGTACCGTAACACGAATCACCTTGTACATTAATGGTTTGTCAAAAATATGCAACGATCCACCGATATTCAACAAGATTAGACTACTTACTTTGATGAGAAATACCGTTATGAGCTCCAATAGGATTTGTTCCACTGATCGGTCAAAAGGACAGACAACAAAAATGGATGACCACGTGATAAACTCAGTAGGAAGTGGTAGAAACAGTGTAAACAGACCACACGAAAAGTGATTTACTACGTTTGCGTATGAACACAACAATGTCTTCCTTTATAAAATCCAAATCACTCTGAGCGACTTATGTTCGGTTACCCAAAGGGTAATGGTTGCGGAACGAACTGTATTTACTGGAGGAAAGTAGACTCCAGAGCCCCCGAACCACAAATTGCCCATTCATCTGATGATCGATTTTTATATGTAAACCTGCAAACTAACTTAAGTATTGAGAACTACGCCGAACGAGAGACAATCAACGTTAGATCACTTCAGCCAAACGTAAAATGCTGTGTAGAATGGTCTTCAGAGTACACTTTGTTGCAGGAAAATGTCTGTTTTAAAACACCCACGACCACCATATAACACATCGGTCTCTTATCTTTAAACATTTCGCAGAAATCTAAGCACTAAAGAGCTGGGGGAAAAAACTTGCATCAAACAGCTAAAATCTGAATCATTTCCTATTTCGACTGGTTCAGTCACAAAACAGAAGCTTTATCCGCCACCTAGCCGGCAATGCATTCAAAATACATTCCTTGCTTTTTCAACGACGGATATCCGGATCCGCTTAAAACAAGCTCAATACGGCTTTTGAATTGTCTGGTAGTTCGAACGATCTGTAAACCGATCACAAGTTAGATGGAATGAAAAGACTTGAACCGCCGCTTTCGGACAAGTACAAAATAGTGAAGGAATACGTTCATATCAACACAGTGTTATGCGGCCCATGCACCTAATGCAACTGCGTTCAACATACACAGTTGCTTCACGCTCGATTGGTGTGTGCTAATTCTTAGGAAGCAACGTGACAGGTTATTCACATAAGCTTCCATTTTTAGAACTAATGAACTCAGTCTAAGCGTTCTACCTATTCATCTAGGTTGCAAGACACGCACAATTTTGTCATACCGAGCACACCATTATTTTACCGTCAATTGACGCGAACTGTTAGTTGAACAGTCGTGCAGAAGCATACTGGGACGTTCATCCTACTTTATGATCCAATCAACACAAGACACCTCTTGAGGCTGACGCCTACAGAGGTTTCGACATTAAAGTGACCAACTAAATCAGCGGCTATTTTCAGCCGTCTAGTCAAATCATTGATAAGTTTTGTGCTTTTCTATAAATAGGCTCACTGCTACAGTGCACCAACCAGATTTTGTAGTACACAGAATAACCTCATCACCGAGTCAACACTGCTGATAATGCGCACAATCCTGATACCGGCCGATGATAATCAAGACTGGCTAAATGTCTTCGACTGGTACCTAACTGAAATGCAGCGTCCTCTAGACTGCCTGCTGTTTCTCCATATGTTCGAGCCTGTTGGCACTCAAGATGCATTACGGCTTCCTGCCTATCTGACGCGGAAATCGCGAATATCAGTGGTGTCGTTGAACAACTATATCAGGTTGTTTCACGAGGTAATACACCGAGCACGAATACAACATCCAAACACGTTCTTATCTGTGCATAACCAGAAAACCGAAATCGACGCTTTTCAAAGTGATCAAACAGTTGGAGGCTGACATAATTTTGCTTGGTGGCCAAACGTTAATTCCGCACAAAGGCAAGTGGTTGTGTATGAGGCCTCAGTGGACGTACAACTCAGTCATTTTAACTGTTCTGCCAACAAAGAAGGAAGTCCATTCCGTCGAAGAAAAAGAACACACCGTACCACTTGGACGATTCATCCAATAATCAAATTTCATCGTATCACACCGTTTCATTATCAAGACAACGTCTGGTATATATCCACTGTTTTGCCTCTCTTATATATGTAGTAAAAGCTGTTATATTATTGATGTTCACCATATACATTTGTCAAAAAGTGGTCGCTCTCACTACTTGGAGAAGATTTAAGGACGTAAAGTTTGCAAGAGTGTGACAAATGAGTGTTGTAATGGAATTTTCAAACTGCTTAATATTAGTTACTGAGATTGTGTCCGAATGACTTTCAGCTTGCCGTTGATAATTCAATATTACTGTACAAGCACATTCGCCCACTCACGTTCGAACTCACAAGTAGCCACCATAATAGCCAATGTTTTAAACTGCACTTTTTGATGCCAGTGTTCATGTGATGCTGGTCGAGCGAGGTGTAATTCGTCACACTTAGTACGTTGGAAGAATGTTGACACCAGGTAGCTGAGGTTAGTCAGGGAGCAGGCTCAAAAATTTTACGAAATGATGGTCTATAGATGACAACTGTTGTGGTTTCATGCCACATTAAACTCACTCCTTATTTAAACAGGCGGGGTACCAAGGACGAAGCGTAGGTAGGAGTGGAAGTCCAGGTAGTGAGACCTAACATGTTGATCTCTCAGACACAAGAATGCACCTCATTTGGTTGATGCACACTGATTCGTGAGGTGAGATGGTTCGCTTGAGCTCTGCGTTCCGTTTGCATCGAGGCTATGTAGACCATAGGATGCGAAGTTGTTATGGAAAAACGAAGGAACTCATAATTATATCACGCACTTGGAAATTGGTCTATCGCGCAAACGGGCAAGTAGCTCAGCTATTACTGCAGCAAACAGAACAGTTCCTATATTGTACATCATTCTGGAAAAAATGGGGTCACCTTGGACAATTCATAAACACTTATGTGCGCGCAAAGCGAGAAGTTCCCCTATAATTTATCCTATTCGCTGCTGTTACCAGCGGAGCAACAATTTGTCCACCAGTGGCAACGAGGTTGCTGTATCGATGTAGGTAACTGAATAAATCATAAGTAATCAGCTTCTGTCATTCTACTCTTATTTTAGCTCATTGATGTTGGAACATGACTTGCGATCCGAATCGGGTTGTGAATTTTTACACTTCGATGTTATCAGGTCGACCCCGACAATTTTCGGTGAAGATGTAACTTCGATGTATAATTCCTCTCTGAAGTTTAGTTCGACTGTCCTGCGTGGGATTAGGCAACAGCACACTATAGCGGATACATTTATTTTCATGTTTAGGTATGCCACATGAGACTACGACGAACGGACAGACCATTGTTCATCGCTCACATGCACTGGTACCAGAAATTCACCATCATTCTCTGTCAACAACGGAGGTGTTCAACGTAAAATACGAAACAGATAATCATCTCCGATCGACAAGTAACCCATTGGAATGTCGGAAACAGTTTCGTTGCGTCACATGAACGCAATCCGCGGAATGAAGTACCACAATGGTAAATTCGGACCAAACCCGGCAAGTACCGTACGGTGGGCCACTGAATAGAAAAAACCAGAAAACAATTTATTAAGAAAACGGCACCTTTTTATAGAGAAACAACACTATCTACAGCATGCTCCAACGCGGTAAACGTTGTACCAGGTGAGCTACGAAGCAACGCCAGGAGCTTAGAAGCTTCACATTTAGTTGATTGATTGGCGCCGATCGACCAGAAATCTATCTGTAACCACTTAAGCACAAACCCTAGCTGTCTGAACTCTCTTCGTTTAGGAAACCTCTCCACTCCAATCCCATTAGAGCTTGCATACTGTAACATGCAAGCCGGCGGTTTCTACTCTCATATCCTCAAAACTTGTGGGTCAACTGTGAGACAACGTGGAGACACCCATGACAGCGTTCTTCCGAAGCATGCGTTCCAACTACAGTTCTGTATAAGGAAACAACACAAACAAGCATCGGCCAAATGTTCAGTAAGTCATGCACACAACTAACACAAATGACAACCAAAACATCGCCAACAATATAGCAAAACGTTCTGTTGCACAATTCAAATTTAATCCGTACACGCTTGGTGGTTTGGACTTCACATTATGATACCCAATTACCCTAGGGAGGACGATCAATTAATCAAACCTGTTAGTATACATTCCGTGCATATATTTTTCACAGTCTCATTGTTGCTGTACACCGGAGGTGAGAACCCACTCTAAAGTCTATTGGTTGATAAGTTTACCTTTTGAACCAAGACAAGTCAACTCTCACCAAATTCGCTTCATCTTGCAATTTCGAATGTGCAACCAACATTAATATGTCGTTGTAGGCTGTGTACTTTGTCTTGTCCACTTGACTCCAGGGATCCAGTTGCAGTATGAGCGATCAACCCTTCGGCCGGAATAAATGAGGAAACCACCTCACGCTTGGCCGGTTTATTCGACCTTTTTAAAACAACCACTAATTGAACGGCCTTCCACGGACTACAGTTCACTTCCTCATGCTGTCATACTTGACCTAATCATAAACCTCGATTATGCTTTTGCGTTGGTCGAACGATTCTCAGTTAGAGTGATCGTGGTTTCATTGCTGTCCAAATCTTCAGGGACTAAATGGCAGTGAATACTGAATGTTGTAATGTCACCCAATTGGTTTCTACCTTTTTATATTTCGGTTTAAACCACCTGTACATTTTGGCAATGTTTGGTGTGTTCACTGCTTAATATATGACAGTTGTGTGCTCGTCACAACAGGCTTCAATTTAGGACTAGTGAAGACACTAAATTTTACAGAGCCTATGGCTTCCTTTACTAGAAACTATATAACTGAGCCCAATTATCAATCTTAAACGTTCGTCTAGTTTCAGTTTCACAAGTTAAAGTTGCATCTCTTAGTTTTTTGCCCTCACACTAGCCAAATTCCAAGGGGTCAACTATTGCCAATTGAAGAAACGTTTTGACTGAAGAAACAGTTTGCATCACTAGATGACGCTTTCTGTTTAAGGTAATATATTCTTAAATGTGCTGGCAAGGTAGATCAGACTCTAAGGATTAATTTATGCTATCAGGGTGAAAATGGCACGTTTCGTAGTATACAAGTTTCGTTGTTCAATAATACC
The DNA here is from genome assembly GCA_008508345.1 of Paragonimus westermani. Taxonomy (NCBI): domain Eukaryota; kingdom Metazoa; phylum Platyhelminthes; class Trematoda; order Plagiorchiida; family Troglotrematidae; genus Paragonimus; species Paragonimus westermani. The sequence continues at coordinate 64,689 of QNGE01003238.1, read as the reverse complement.
GCACTGTGTACTGTAGCGGAGCTACATATACCTAAATACACATGACTGACTCCAGTGGAATCATCTCTACTGGAGACCATTCTTCTTTGCTCATTTCCAACCTGACGCCCAACATTCTGCATGTTGCGGTAGAACTATGTTCACCACCATCATGTAATTCCAGACATCATGAGAATTTTAGCCGTAAGATTATCTGACATGTTCACCGATAACACACCAGTGGCTTAGCACTCAACCTGATATGTCTTCAATCGTTTACTGAGACAATAACTCGTTCAGCCCATCGTAGACATACAGCCATCGGATTTTTCTTGAGATATCCTGTGTTGCACGTGTTGCATTGGCCTATAACCTCACGCCGTGCTATCGTGCGAGGAAAAACTGAGGAATTATTCAATAGTTAACCATAACTGTGATGGGGGTAAAGATTTAAAGGCAGTGTTGTGAGCCAAGAACGCGGATGGTACAAGGGTTATTTATTCGGAAAACCAATTCATGGGTTATGCGTTTCAACAGGACCACAAACAAAACACTCATCTGCTTACAACACTGGCCTCGGAACGTCACGGTCGCCACCGACGCCAATGCTCAGTTCCTTTATGTAGCAAGACCCATTTCACGTGATGCTACACTTCGGTGTTCCTTCTCGTATTTTTCCCGCGGCCATTTCGATGTGGAAATCCATCCTCTTGCCCCACTACAGAATAGTAGTGGTGTGACTAATATAGTGTGATCGCTCGTCCTCACTGCACTCCTCCTCCCGCAAAGACTGTTCCAGCTGCAACTACAGCTGCTCAGGTTCTCTTCGTTCTCTCAATGATCTGCGTGCCGGCCTTGGTGCTGCTGACACACTTGGTGTGCATTCTCTTCTGATCGGAGTGTCACATCACTGGCCCCCGTGCACTCGATGTTAAGTTTTCCCATTCTTAATCGGATACACTGGTCCGCGAAATTCCACCACCACATACGGTCCCACTCACCTTGCCAGCAACTTCCTGGATCCGGGTCCTGTTGTCTCCAGCCCCACTGGTCTCTGTATTTAACCTTCGTACCAAGTTCAAACACCAAACCTCTACCCGGTAAACTCGCAGTTGACTGCTCCCTGGAGACTTCTTGTGCGCTTGCCAAGTTTTGGTTAGCCAGTCTCAGAGCTTCTATTAACGATCCCAAATGGGAACAATCCCTGCCTACACCGTTTAGGCTGGAAGTTTGCAACACATCAGATTATACCCTCTGGCCTAAGTGCCGACGGCGACAACTTAAGAGAGCCTGTGATAATTGTTTGTTATGTGGTGACTATCATTACCTGTTATGCTTTACAAGTTCAAACAGTGAGACTGAACGAGTGTAAGCAGTCCGCGGCACATGTGATGAAATCGAACTGTGGATAACAACCTAAGAAGACCAAGGCAAGTCTATTACGTTATACTGAAGAGGTAAGAGTGAAGGAAATTACAAGCTTTTATTCCAACACGTTAAACACGACTACGTAATGTGAACGGAAGTTGCATGTTACTTTGATAAACAATACAAAAGCTAGAATACACAGCACTTCACAAAGACACATGAAGGTCCTTTTCATCTGTGTTTCAGGTGGAAACGATTGATGCACGTTGGTGATCACGGCTTTTTTCCTTCTTGACACCAAACACGTGGTAGTTCAAGGATGTGGTTGCTCCGATTACCAATCCCACAATCGTAAGATCGAGCGAGTTCTCTACCACCATGCTTATCTGGCACCTACCTGTGACCAAGTTTGCCACACAATAGCACACACTTTATAGTACTTATACTGAAAATAACTGTTTTCCATTATAGTGGACCATGTGTACACGATTCCGTTGGAAGTAAGTTCTAAATATTGTTGAGCCTGCTTACCGGACGAACGCCTCAGAGGGCACTGTGACTTTAAGACGCAGGTTGTAGATTAATTTCACCGAGGTGAATTGAAATGACTTGGCCACATCAAATCACTTGTTTTGCTATCATTTCTCTTAAGGGTTGCCGGTTAAACCAGACAAAAGTGCCACTACTGAACACAAGTGTCAACAAAGAAGTTCCCTAAAAAAATGCCAATATCCTGCTTTCGATTAGGTTTCGGCGAGATCACCGTTAAGTTCGGTATCTTGACGAAATGTCACTTCCATGGTCATGTGCTTGTAGGGTAGATGGGACAACCGTTCTTTCGATTGGCAGCGAATAATGAGAGATGTTTCAAGTGATCAAATTCTGGCCAACTCTCGCTTCTATGTAGGGATAATTCAGCAACTGGTGAGTAGTCGGGGATTTGCTTTATTTTCAAGTTGGCCATCACTCACATTTGATAGCAGCGTTCGCATTCAGATAGACTTTCCAGCCAGCCTCTTTCGAAAAGAAGCACTAGACTCGAGTTTCGCTCTCATTAGAACTCATCAGTAGTGCAACTCTAAAACGCTGTTTAAACAATGGAAGTGCCCACTTAGAAAGTCACTGATCCAAGACCAGTGTTAAAGCCCCCAAATTACCGTGGTCAGGTCATCCATTTGGAGTCATCGCTGTTCGTAAAGAAAGGTTCAAAAATACATGCACATGCAGAACAAAATTTACGAGCGCGAAGCCGGTTGTAACCGGAGGTCATTGGCAAGACCGGTGGCCACGGCGTCTGCATTTATTGTGGGAACAAAGAACCGGGATGTTTAGTGAAATGCCAGTCGACTCGATGGTAGCTAACAGTTGTTTTTAACCAGTTTGTGTTGCCTAGCCTGAAATTCACATTCTACTGGGCAATCTACTAAATAAGCATTTTATCGACTGTACTGCTAACAGTCGTGACAAAAACGGTCGAGAGCTATGTAGGAGATTATAGTTGGTATGGATTCACAGTCGCCTAATCGTCTTACATCAATAGCTCTTTGCACAACGCCAGGAATGAAAGTGCATTCACGCAATTTAGTCATACACAACGGTTTGATTTTGGGGTTGATGGCATCAGTGACGGGCGACAAGCCAAATACACGTCGTTGTCTCTGGGACTATGCTTCCGAGAGCCTTACAAGGTCAACAGTTGAGCCCATCTGTTCCATTATCGCTCCGAAACGATAGCTGGGTAAATATAGTTTTCTTCTTCTCCACTGTGGTGATCGCTCCCATGACTTGGTGTAGATAAGTTAGCAGGATACATATGTTCTCACAATACTTGTGAATCATCCATATTTTTTAATCAAACTTATACGCAAAACGCCTGGCGGTTACTGCATATATAAAACTTCTAATAGGGTCGCGTTTATATGCAGGCAATGCAAAACGGCAAAACTTTGTATACTGTCCACTTCATATTGCCCCACGGTCAACTGAAAGCTGCAAAGTTCTACCTAATTGGTGACGTTTAATGGCATTTTTAATGTTCTTTGTTTGTAAGAATTTGGAGCACGCATTTCCCTTTACTGTTCCCTCTCTTCGGCTTACAATCTCCTTCATTACAGCTTGTAGGTTGGTATGAACACACCGTGACAATAAGCGAACACGCAGATTTCCCACATTCACTCAGTCTTACCGGTGTCATATGAATATTAATTTCCGAGCTATAAATCACCAGCTCTCCAAGATTGTCACGAGATATCATCTGAGCACCAGAAGCACAACGTGATTGCAACCAGGTTTTTAACATTCACCAAAGCCTGGTGAACGATAAGAAATAAGGCAGAGGGATTAAGTTACTTTTGTACCACACTTAAATCCTCGCATTATTTAAAAGCAGCTCCGTTGTTTGAACTAATGAAATTCGCTATGACACTTTGTGGTTCAAAGCAACATACATTCTCTCCGAAACTGGGTGCAGTCCAGGGGTGGTCCGAAAAAACCCTTACCATATCAATGAGTCGGACGGATAACGGCATTTGACGCATCAAGTGCCGGCACTGTTACAACGGTCAAAATGATGTACCCTTACAGGCGTTACATTGTATGTGACCACACCTAGAGGACTCAGCCCGGTTTGTACACGTGGTCTCATTTGTGACATCGTAACCAAAATGTTCACAGGAATGTGGCAGTTGCGATCCATCCTGAGTGATGGTGGGTTCATATATAACTGTATTCCATTAGAATACTTCCTAATTACAAACTGTATCGAAGTACCATACAAAGAAAACAAAATGGTGATGATATAGGGAAAAACAGCTAGAACATGGAGAAGGGTGAATGCATGCATTTTATATTGACAGGCCAGCACCATGTTTACAATAACATGGATCAGATTTTAGGTCAAGATGTGAGCGGATGGGTAGGTTTGAAAGAGCCAATAAGTTCGCGGCAGGCTAAGGTTCAGGCCGATTTATTGAACCTGTTCAGCAAACTGTATGAATCTCAGCTTTGAATGACGCAACAGGATTCTGAATGCACACGCTTAACTAATAAGGTGGCCAGTGGTCAGTACGTGTGTACAGATTGCGGACGATGATCACCTACGTCCCTCAAAGATATCGACCTTCTCCGGTAACATAGACTACTGCATCCACCTAAGTAAATCCTCCTTCACCAAGAAAACCAAACATCGTTCGGGTCTGTCTATGTGACTTTCCCGACAATTATGTGTAAATTGGTAGACACGGTGTATGGTGGCACCAGCAGACTGATCCCGTGTGACTGAACACACGGGTTGTTTCTGGGTCTGAGTGAGTGCACGGGGTTCTGTTGCGCTAACTGTTCGTCTAACCGAATTTACTAGTCTTTATGTAGTCTGATCCATATTATAACCATCCTCAAGAGACAGTTCTGTGTGGACGTTCATTTTTCTCACTGTGATTACCTATTCAGATTGCGTCTTCGGTCTGCTGTGTTGTTCTATGAACCTTCTGGTGTGAGCATTAGACTGTGGTACGGACGTGGGTAAGTCAAATTCTTCTGTCTAGCTATCCTACGTACAGATTTGCGTTACTCGTGTGAAGGTTATATTCACTGTTGAGTTTCAACTGCTTTGTTCAAAATTCCAAACGGGTATTTTCAGCTTTTGTGCTTAAGATATCGAAGTCATCAAGGATCACGGTCACTGGAAAGAAAACGGGCAAATTTATTATTTCGAAATAAAAAAGGATTACAACTGATGTGCTCGACACTATGTTCGGAATGCAGCTACCGGCACCTCCCAAACTAAAATCTAAGTACCTCATGGGGAAGGAACGGAAACTAGTAGGCGTAAACTCTGGTGTACATTCTTAAGAAATCATTGACTATCCGATCATTTATGGGGTTTTCTACCTTAGCCGTTTGTCACAGGTATGTAAAAAGAATCTCACACTCTGCGATGTTGAACTGTCTGAAATGCGCACAAAGTGTCCGTTAACAATCGGTAACCACAACCAACCTTTCCGTGATTAAGTACCGAAACAAGCCCATATTTACGAGGATTTCGTACGGTAGCGATGTGCGCCAAAAGTTACCACCCAATTCTATCTTAATTATGGAAATTAAACACTGTAAAAAGCATACATTTTCGCAAAAGGAAACATTGGGGTGTGGCCGGAATATCACTGGGCAGAGCATTGCGCGTACAGTTTCCGGTCTTTTTCAAAACCATCTGATGGAGTGCTAAAGCTGTGTTTCCTTAATGCATATTCCCATTCGATAATTGGGAACGGTTACTATGCTGCGCAAGCACTGCAGTGAGTAGTAACTGACCTGTGGGTAGAGCAGTCCTAACCTAAACTCGTCTAGTCACACGGTGTTACGTTGACACCCCACCACCACCGCACACACGCACGACAACTGATTGTTGCGGCATTATTTTACGTGACACGTGACTGTGTGTTCAGTATGTCAGCCAGAAAATCAGGCAGCCTGGTGGTGAGAACGGATATTTCTAATCATGGAAAATCTACTAGGCACCGGTGACACGGCGTACATGCTTGAATGACTTTTCGTACCGCGCGTTACACAACCCTGCGGTCAAATTGCTCCATGTGTCTCGCAAAACTATCTAAGACGTAATTACACACAAGAGGTTAATTAGGCAGCAAATGAATAACAGACTGTGAGTAAAAAGCACCATTTCATGTTTGAAAAGTAAGAGAACATTACACACCACAAGACATTAGCCAGCCCTCATAGTTTGTAGATGATGCAGCTTATCAAGAAAGGCTGGTTTGATGCATATATTGATTTCATTGTTAGCTCATATTGTAAACCTGATTTCATATTACGACCTACTGCGGCAGCACCCAAAAATACAAGATAGTGACGTGAATTACAATTACCTGTACTGGCGTTCCGTAGACGATCGACTAACCTTGGAATAGGACGATTAATATAATATAAGCGCCGATGAGGGTGCTTCACGAAAAGCGAGCTTAATTACAAAATTTATGATTTTGGGGCCGGTGCGTTAATCAACCATATAATTGAACTTGGAGTGTCGTGAGAAGAAGAGGTCGGTGACCGAGCACATTCACTGGCGTTACCGATGGTTACACTTGGCAGTACATAAAAGGCATAAAGGCAGTTTAGCATTCCCCGTGTGCACATGCAGTTATATCTGAAAATTTAACCGAAAATAGACTGAAACTCGGTCCTTTTTCCTGTGGCCTCACCAGCACTACGGGTGTCTGTGAACTGCGATGAGGTATGGCTCTGTGGCCATATTATTGTTGTTCTATTGCGTGCGTAGTATAACCCACTGTGTAGGGTTAACAATGGGACAGGCACAGTCTAGTCGCAGAACATATCGAGAGTGTTAGACGAACCAAACAGAAACACTGGATCTGATATTTGCAAGCATACAGGGTAGCAGATGAAGGCCATTATCAAACTGACCTGGACTCAGTGTTCGGTTGCACACGACCCTCCCTGAGCTAGAACCATCAGCCTGACCGCTACCTGAGTAATGACGTACACGACTTAGACTTCTGACATAGGTTGGTAATCCCACAACACAATGCACAAGCTTCGCGAAAGAACTTGAGAGACAGACCTCGTAGACAAACCCGACTGGATTGGAATAAACTCACTTGCCCGAAATCTCTTGAAACACGTTGTATCCCGAGACCTGGATCTCCCTTCACAGCTCGCCTAGCAGAACACTTATGGACATTGGACATGCCGTTCCTGTAGCTTGTTTGAGTCCAGCTGATCTAAATACTTCTCATTTGGGTCTCCTCTAAATGACCTGTAATGTTATTAGGTTACCTATAAATTCAGCTTGAACATGAAATGCCACATGCGATTTACATCATTCACTGGGTCAGGGAGGGTTGAAGGAACGATTTGGTTGGCAACTGACCATGAAAACTCGGGTTTCATAGATGTGCCATGCTGAAGAACAACGACTGTCAACATGACGGGAAGCTAAAACCTGCAACAATCTTTGTAGTACAAATCGTGTAGACGACTGAACAGGTTGTGTCAAATGGCACTTTGCTAGCAGCCTGATATCTAAGGGTTTTTTACCTAGGTCGAATGCGGGTGATACTTTATTCTGTTAGTTTTCATAGGTTGTACTTCCTTCAAAATGTTTCTGATTGCCTCCCCCTTCCACATGATCAAGAAATTGGCAATGGTATGCATGTGTGTACACTGTGTTGGAGTAGCTGAAGTTCTAGTAAACGTTGACTGATTATCATCTGTGACGATTTTGTTATACAACGCGCGGACGAAATCTGTAATTAGCTCACTTATTGAAACTGTGCTGTCCACCCAACCACTTTTCTTGAGTGCCAAGGTGTGACTGATTACTTAGCAAGACTGTACAGCATATCACAGCCCTACTGGGGTTAGTATCATTTGTTAACAATGAAGAAGCAAATGACGGTTTCCAGGTTTTGCACATCGGTCACAACTATACACAAGCCTCCATGCCAATGATTTTAACTTATTTAAATCTTCATAGTTTTAATCTCACTTTTTTCACCGGAACTCCACCACTTAAGTCGGTACTTTGTGTCTTTGTCTATCACCACTCTGATTCTCCGTGATTGCTTGATTGCCACAGTGACAATCAGTGGCTATTTATACCTTAAGCAAACACTGTGCTCTGTCGATCTATAACTAATAGACCACTATTGTATTAAGAGGACAGAGAAAATCGTCAGAGAACGATCCAGGAAACGAAATGTTTGACCTCCCTGGAGGTCCGAATTTCCCCGTCGTTCTTACATTTCAAAATAAAGTCCTATTGCTGAGACAGCGTTTTATTACAAATGCAAATTTATCCGGTTAAGGTAAGCCTCAAATTAAAAAACTGCGTTAATTATTCACAGTCCTAAAAAAGTTTATCATCAAAAGTGGTACATCTCTAACTTTAGTACTCTTTTATTGGTCGAGAGTGTGACAGTTTAGGAGGTTGAATGTATCAAGTTCCATTTGGGAATATGCACATAACATAAGAACAAACACTTAGATTTTATCTGGCCACGTCATACTATTAAGTTACGATCCTCGCTACTCCACAAGTCAAAATAACATTCTATGCCACTTACGAGCCTACTGAGAGGTTCAATATGAGGAGGTTGATTCGCATTCCCAATAAAATCCCTCCCCTCGATGTGCTGGGGGAGGGGATTGATTAGTAGACGCGAATAGTCCGAACATGATCGTAATGAGTGGCTAACAATGAACAAACCTATGGCTGTAAGGTTGGTCAACTCTATTTGCCACCATCGTTGACAAGTGTTCTGTAAGTGTTGCTTATTTCAAACGAGTCTAAGTGTAACGATTTTATGTGTAAACTGAACGTCTTAAACTATCATCCCATTTGCATTCCCATAGGCTCTCGAGCTAGCTCCTCTTGAAAAGAAACGCTACACTCAATTACAGCCCAAGCTCTGAACTCCTGTTCACGTTCCTGTGAAAAGGGTATGTGCGCTAGCGATGAGCCTTTACAAAGGTGAGGTTCGAGTTTGGTGCTTCTTACAAAACAGGCTGCCTGGAAAGTCGACCTGATTGCGAAAACTGAAGTCAAAAATGGATGCTGTTAAATCTGAAGCAATGAAATATCTGACCATTTACTCTTTATCTATTCACTCTTTATCTCCCAGTATTCGTTCATCTCCCACAACGTTATTTGTTTCTTGATATCAACCAAAAAATGTGACCCCTTTCTACTCACTCGATTTTGCCTACATCTATAAATTTTATATTTGTCCACATTACTTCAGTCACCTACTTCTTCTTGTCGATCGTGTTCGAGAAGGATTAGCCACAGTAAGTTGAAACATTTCCCCTGATGGTAGAATCTGTATTCCTGTTTTGTCATAGAAACAAGGTTTTGACATTCTATGAGTGCCTATCAGTGTCTTCTTTGGTGCACTCAGTGGAGGTGTGAGAACGTTATTCTTGTCGTTTTTATCACTGAATGGATGCATGGACCTGTCAGGAGGCACATCTAACGAAGCAGCCAGGGCGAACCACGTCATATAGTCTGATCGATCCAGCTTCGAGTGTATTGACTGATTTGTATTCACTCACTCAGTTAACCAGACTGCAGCCGTACGACCGAATGCCTGTACTTTATCTGAACTGTCTTCTTGTGTTTACTTCCTGATGTCCCCATAATGTGATTAGTTCTAACGCACTGACTGCCATGTATGATCGTCTTGTTTGATTTTCTATAAGTCTTGTCAGCCACGTATGGCAGTCTTTTCGCCCTATAAATTTAGAGCCTCTGTGACCTAATTCTGACTAGATTCGCTCTTCCAAATAAACAGTGTTGCCACACCTATTCTTTTTTCTCGGTTCTAAGTCAAGCGCCTGAGCGTGTACCAAAAGAGACGATGCAATAAGACACTTTGGTACAATTATGTACTTTAACTTCAGAACCCAGCATTTTATCATTTTAGATGAGACCCAACTGTGGAAAGTCAGGGTTTTGGCAGGATTCGAACCGGTGACAGACATAGCATGCCTCAACGCGACAAGCGTTCCACCAGCTGAACTACGAAGCCACACCGGGAGCTCGGAAACTTCACATTTAGACTCTGTAACCCATCCGTCCCACTGTCTCATATGGAATCCACCAAATGATTCAGGGCGTCGACTGCCCCGGCAGGATTTCTCTAACAGTTCACGCTGGAATCCACCAACGCCACTGCTGAGCATGGAAATTGTATTACTGATAAGTAGCTCAGCTGGTGGAGCGCTTGTCGCGTTGAGGCCTGCTCTGTCTGTCGCTGGTTTGAATCCAGCCGAAGCCCTAATTTTTCATAGTTGGGTCTTATCTAAAATCATAATCTGCCACACTATTTATTAACGATAAACTTTATAATTATAAGTACTTAGTCTGTTCGTAATACATTCACCACTACATTTGATAGAACACTAACAGATGCACTGCTGTCTCGGTAATTGAGTAGGGTAAAGACGGTATTCCTTGGAACGAATTTTTACCGTTGTCTGCTTAAGGCTTGTCCAATGTAAGTGTGGCACCCAAATCAAAACTCAACATCAGACCGACGATGTCGGGATGAGCAGCCAACCTGACCAGACCGTGGCTACCATGGTTCCAAAAATGCTTGAAGAACAAATCACACAGAGATAGGACGTTCTGAAGCCACGTATGCTTTGCGTCAGTAATTTCACAATGGTTAATAGATGTCAGCATATCTGGAAAAGATTTATAGATCCAGATTAACAGCATGTTGTCGACGTGACCTGGATATGAACTTCGACCTGCGTTCCCGTGGGACAACCGTGTTGAACTTCATTCCACTAACCTCACAACAGGTGTAACACAGTTATAATATCGAAACGCTCAGTTGCCTTAGTAGATGAGTACCACATAGGTTATCCAACCATCTCAATGGCGTGCACACTAACGGTTCCACTCATTCTAAACGATGATCCCAGTGCCAGAATTTTCCGGTCAGGCCGGACTCAAACAATTTATTAAACTTACTGAAAAATAATCAGTTACTCTAGGTAGCCGGGAATTTAACTGGCAGCAGTAAATACCATTCAGATTTGGTATAAATTTTCCCATGCATGTTAACATTTCGGCTGATCCCCATTGAGTGCAAACAAGGACGAAAGTTAAGTCTAACAACTCTCAGAAAGGAAGATCTTTCCGAATGCAACTACCTAAATAGCCTTCAGTATGTGTAAACGAAAAGCGTTGTTTGCATCTGAACGACAGTTACATGTTTGAAAAGAAAGGCTGTGACTCACAACCATTCCTGATCACCGTCATAATTGCCAGAATGACTGTGTCTATTTGATTCTATTATCCATGGGCTGCAATAGTTGACCACTTGTAAGAGTTAGACGGATTCACTTCATGAACATACAGCAGGAAGGTGATACGCTGTTGTTTGATTAGTAATCAGCTGGATGTGCATATAGCGGTTTAGAAAACAAGTCGCACTGAAAAAAAGAGGACCCTTACTGACAAGAGGTATCTGAAGTGTCCCACTTGGAATTTCAACAAACCGACCTACAATCCCTGAGAAAAGAAGTTTTCCAAATGTAGTTGGTTATTGCGGTTGGTTAGGCGACCAGCGTTTGAGATTAGTTTTTGTTCATATCTCAAAACCGCAAAACTTCTAGTAGCACATAGAACCCCGAAACATGCACCTTTCATATGATGCTTTTAAAAAATATGCATTGCAACGTGACACATCGAAAGAATAGCTCACTCGTTTAGAGATTTTATTTGACAATAACCCAAAAATTAATACTAATTACAGACAGGTGTCCTCTTACTTAAAACCACGGTGATATGAAACATGCACTGGTGTGTACCGGCTGACTCCGCGCTCAAAACCAGTACTCAAAACAGTAATTAGATGAGCACCTTAAAGGTTGCTTTAGCGCCTTGAGCCAACGAATACAAATAGTACATTAGTAACAGAATATAACTTCTCACTTCTAATCTGACATTCTTATGAGCAGTCGTCTCGGATGTTGCTACATAATTATTGAAAATACGGAAAATGAAGGCATTTTTCTTTGTTGATAATCAACCGGTCGGGCTGCTTTCATGGTTGTTCCGTGCACCTTTCATAAACAGTTCGGATCTCCACATCCATAATAAACCGCCCAATGAATCAAATTATTATATGATATAATATATGGCTCCCTAAGGAGATTCACCAAAGCATTCACCACAGTCACATTCACACTTCAAGCCAGCATGCTGCACACAATAACAACTGTTTGTATTCGTTGCTCAATTCTCACCCAAACTAGAGCTGATACATAGACAGATTAGTGTGTGGCTCGTGCAAGACGATTTTTGGAGCGCTACTTACGCTATTGACTAGTATCACTTTTGGTGAACCTGAACTGTAACTGCACCAATAATTAGGGCAAATGACTTTAGTCTGTCAGCCTATGAGTGCTTCTCTTTGAACAACGGTTTACATAAAATTCTCTTTACGGTTGCAAGGCAATTTAATAGTCGGTTATCAGTACTTTTCACGATTACTCACTTGTGAGTTGTTCTTAGCGTTCTGTGTAGAGTTAAGTAAAACAAACAATGTATTGCCTCAAGAAGGAGCAGGTCTTTTAAGGATCACGGCGATAATCCATATTTTTCCGCATATAAGCTTTACATGTGTTTATATGTCCACCTAACACCGTGAGTTTCAGTCCAAGGTCAGCGACTTACTATCCAAGGGCGCATACTTTTGTCTCCAGCCGATTGCACATGGTCAAGGCAACATTTTATTCAGCCACTTGCTTGGTTGATGTTGTCTGGGATGTTGCCGGAACTGTTTGTTCGGAAATAGCAGCAACACCGTTCCGGAAAACAATTCGGATTTGCCAGAATGATATATTGGTACACTCTGCTTTTCTGCCTATCATGTTTTTTCAGATACTGGTTACCGCCGTTGACGCCAGTGCAGATTAATATCAATTAGCCTTCTCTGTTTCTACCATTTCGGAAAAAATACGATTTATTGCATATCTAAGCATGAGTTTTTTTGCGTTCTTTCTAGGAGTTTGCACAGAGCTTAAAGGCAAACAGCCCTTATGGAGGATGTTACACCAGTTCCTCTGTTGCTACCAAAACGGGAGGTGTTCTAGCGATAACAGAACGGTCTTTCCTCATCATTTTAGAGTTGAAAAAATTGGGTAATGCTTGCAAACAAATTGTAACGTCACTTGCGCAGCCAACTCGGATGTTGGTTCAAATTTTCGTGCTATCATTCTTGTATCATCGTTTTCAAGTTTTTGCTGTGTATCAGTGCATCTGTCATTACACAGTACTGGTTAACGCACCTCCTCTGTTGCTCCTTCAACAGAACTGGCCTAGTCAGATTCACTAATGAGTAGTCGGTGATTTGGTTAACTTGGAGTTAACCAACATCACTTTGTTCGTAGAGTTTGTGTTTATGTGTATTTTTCAACCAACATTTGTTAAGAAAACCACTGGACTCGAGCTATGCTCCTGAGAGATCTCCTTGATAGTGGATATCCCTACCAGGACCAGGATTTGAATACCAATCGCAGATTCTTAAGGCAACCATGTCGATCATTGTAACATTGGTGTCTCGTTGGACACGACCAAATTATTACACCGGGATGCTCAGTTTTAGCTTTTCCGTCCTTGATGTTCGCTAGCTTTTGTGTGCCTAAGCATGGAATGGCAAACAGCAGATTATGGAGTTCAGTGTGGAAAGAGTTAATTATGTGGTTTAGTCTTGAACACTCTGGTGAGTTTACTCACCAACTGACAACAGTAGGATATTCGTAACCTGAAACCCATTACCTCTCAAACAAAGGGACCGGATATCGTAGGTATAATAGTGGAATAACATTTTTAATACTTCAATCTGGGGGTAGGCCGCCATCTTGCCTCACTTTCCTAGAAACTTGCAATCATATCGAAGTTTACGGACGATGGGCAAATAAGGCCTCAGTTGAAACTCGTCTTCACATTGTGTCACCTTACTGCAGTAGCATATACTGGCAAAACGTTGCTGTTACAACAGAATTCAACAGTCGGATAGATTTGGAATGTATTAAAAACAAAGACTTGGAAGAATACATGACGTAAAAGCGGTTAGCGCATGATAACCTATTAAACTCAAAATGATTCATGCAATGCCAGCAGTTATTAACTTTACTGGAGATAAGTACAAACGGAAGGGTTACATTCAGAAACATGAAAAATATCGTTCAGCAGATATGCGCTTAATGTAGATAAATAACACAACTTCTAACCTCCGTTGCATATAAAGTCAAGGGGTTTTTTCATGGGATGCAAACACGGGTGACGATAACCAACAGCCATGGTGTCAGTTTACAGCTCACTGTTGTGACTAGTGAATCTGGATACTGAGCATAAATAGCTCAACTGTGCAGTGAATTGTGATTCGTTCAACAAAGAATCGTTTCAACAAAGGATAAGGAGTTCAGTGGATAGGTTGCACGAAAAGTGTGACCAGTCAAACGCAATAATATTCAACATTGCATAGTACCATCCAGAAGCAGAAACAATACACTTAGTACCTGATTACATCGATAAAAACCTGTTTCCAGTTAGCTGATACTCTCTTACCCTTAACCTTATCGATGCGGTTTTGAACCTAGTAGAGACCAGAAGCAAACAGGGCACGAGGAGAGGATAAAGTTAAGTACTTTAGGACGATCATACTAAAAGAGTGACAGAAACAAGAATGATGGATGCAACTGTTGAATAACATAGTTGACAAGATAAGTAGGACGGCGATCTTAAAATAGTAAAATTGTGGAAGATCTTTTAGAAAAATCTGTGCAAAATATCTATTTGTCCAATCTTGCCTAGATCACAAGATTAAGGGTGCGTTCATACAGTTACCTGGAAACACGTCACTATATGTAACTACGAGCTGCGATTACACTTGGAAGTATACTGGCGATTCCAATCCACTAAAACCTCTCTTAGGGAACCACCAATGGATGTCTTTTGATAAGCCTTTATTTTAATTAATTAGCCCTATTTACAGGGTCACAAAGAAGTGTATTGTGCATTCAAATCGAGAAGATAGGAAGAGAAGTCGGGATGATATTGGAAAAGTTGCACCGTTTAAATGGCTAAACAGCATAAATTAATGTAGCAACTGATAAACATTTCTGATCGGTTGATGCCGATCATCCACAATTCCGCTTGCAACAATTTGTATCTGAATTCCGACAGGCTAAACCTTCATCATTTAGGAAGCTGCTCCAATCCAATCTGATTACACCAGTTGAGAATGCATGCGGAGCCCCTCGATTAGTCTTACGTCGGCCACACATTACTTTGATTGAAAACTGACAGACGAATGAAGACAGCTTCTATCGTGTGTAACGCGGGTGTGGCAGTGTTAGACTCCTCGTGCTGACCTCTAGCGTGCTAATACTCTACAGCCTGGGTTGGTCACGGCTGCTCACAGTGGAAACATATCTAGTTAGTCACAGAAGGCAATCTTTCCGCTAAACGGTTGGTCAGCGTTGTGTGCTGGGATGCCTACGGCGATATTCGTTTGGCAGCCCTTATGATGTCTGTGGACGAGGTTAGGAAGATTGTGCTGAATCCCTATCCTCTTCGCGTGGTGGCCCGTAGTAAACTTCCAAATGAGTGATAATCGTAGCATTACTTAAAAATTGATCGCACCACTGACGAACCTGAGCTTGTTGCTCAAACAATTTAGCCACAAAAGTGGTTACTTTAATTCCCATCTGACGCAGACACTTTTGTCAGCAACTTGTTACATATGGCATAAGCGAACTGTGCCGAATCCCATTACCCAAATGAAGAATGTGAGTAACACACATTGGTGAAACCATCTTACGTAAGTGCCAAGGTGCAAGTGAGCACACAGCAGAGATTTACTGTTTATCGCCACCTTATCAGAGCTAACATCATCTGCTCCATATACGAAAACCCGGTAATTTGACTCGGGTTTTCAGAAACTCCATTAACCATACACGTCTGTATTCCAGTGATATTAGTTTACAACTGCCTCGATTCAAAATATCTATGGCTTTATTTTCATATTCATACCGACATTTTGTCCCTTGAGTAAACACCACATGTGTTAGTTGTTTTCCCGATCGGAAGACTGGTACGTCTGGAACCATTACGTAAATCCACTATAGGCAGACGTTGTACACGTGATGGTCAGTTTTGTTGTTATGTGCACAAATGAAGTTATCAGAAAAATTCATACAACCAAAATGTTTGAGAGTTCTATGGTCAGAAATCTTCCGACCACTCGAATGTTTAAATGTGAAGTCCTACTACTATGATAGCGCTTCGGTCAATTTTTCACTAAAAAATGACCTTCTCATAAATGGACCGATCAATATTTATCATGGAATACAGCGCAACCTCAAATGTACCACATGTGAATGCCTTGGGTGTGAGACGCCTTTGGAAGTTGAGTGTATACTGATTTACCTTACTGTTGGGAGACCATCACGATCGTGTGAATAATCACTGAAGGTGCTTCAGACGCCGCAGTCTCAGACGGACTTCGGAACAGAAGGGCTACTCTGCTGATTTGATAAGGTGAAGTAAACGTCTGTTTTGGTACAAACACACTAACGTAGACAAAGCAACAAGATACCGTATTCCATTTTGTTTGTACAAAAAGAAGCCTAGTGATGTTGTTCCTAGTACAAAGATTTAAACGTTGGCTCAAATGTTTTGTTGTTGTGTTTTGGAATTCATTATGTTCGGACCGTATGAGGGCAACCACCTTTCTACCATTAGGAGCAAAAATATATAGTTGCTTACATACTACTCATTTGAGAAAGTAAAAGAAATTCGGGAAATTTGCACAAATATCTATGTTAGTTCATGTTCCTTTTTGGATGTAATGGTACAGTATAGAGTTTCACATACTCAGCTCTGAAACGATCATAAGTATATCTACTTCACCAGTCCAACTGCTATATTTACCAAACATAAAATGAAAATTATGTATAGTCCCTCCCATGTCCATCCTTTATTTTGAATTCATTTCGAACGCATTACACATTTCCGAGGCTAGCTTTACTGGATCCACAGTGTGCAGAGTGGAACACACAGGATTCTTATTCTCTTAGGTGTTAGATGGTGCAGATGAGCGCTTTTAGTTTCCCGTTTAGTTGCATAGTACGATTCATAGACAAGACACCGAATAGGCAAAATGTGTATGTTTTGAGCCTGTAAGGCAGACTGTGATACGTGAAGCCTTAAAGAGTATGTCCTTCAGAACACACTGAACCATTCCGTTATTCATTCGGCGCATTCGTGTGTCTTTGGTTACGTGTATCTGAGCTGTGTGTCCTCTACGATTCATTCACCCCAATGCTATCTTCGCGTTGGATTTGTGCAAACCGAAATGCCCCCAGGCGCTTCAACCGCATTGGATGTCACAGGGATCAGGCCAGAACAGAGAGAAAAAGGCCAGAGGGGGACATGCATTTGTGCTCGAACAATTAGCTGTAGTCACTCATTCTTGTGCATTCATTCATGCGAATGAGCATAAACGAAGATGCGATAGAGAAAAGGGCAGTGGGAATTCGGTGATTACGGTGTCTGGTGAAATAGTTAGCAGTTTGGCTTTCCAAGACTTGATCTGATCAGCATACCCAAAGTGAGTACTTAAGTTCATGACGTTATGATATAGGTTATCTTAAAGTTTGATACAGTCCGGTTTCCGTCTAGACACACCATTTTTAAAAAAATGCACTGTTGCTGCCCACTGATTGTTTTGCGCAGAATTCAAGCACACGGGAAAAAGTAGATTGTCAATGATAAACCACATGATTCTGTGGCGGTCCTCTTCCTGATGTATTTTCACCTCGGTTTCTGTTGACACTGGCTATATTCTTTGTGGCATTAGATTCAGTTTTATTAATGTTTATTAACAACCTGGTTGACGTCAAAACCACAGTCTTCATTTTCATGTAGTTAAATGTGCTGGTTGGTTCAAACTGCCTCAGACTGCTAAAGGGTGATATTTTAAATGTTCATGACTTGAGCAGTGCGCCATGTTGGCTGATTGAAAACGAACATTGAGTATCCCTGGATTGTTAGTTATAATACGGTGGCTCCATTGGTTGCCCCAAAATCTCCTACTGTGCATTAGACAAGCATGGATAACAGACACTTAGGAAAATATGAGATTGTTAACGGGTTTGAATGAACACAGTCACACTTATAGGTAAGAAAACGTGTTTTGTACATGGGTAGATGCTGTTGCAAAACCTTCAGCACGTACATTTTAAGATGAGGCAAGTAAGCAGTGCATAAGTATCCTGGGGGTAAAGCTGCATGTTGCACATTCTTAACCCAACATTCTACTCTGACTAGTGTTATACCCATTCAGCAAAGAATCCCAAGTGAGATTCGAACTTGTATGTTCTCTGTCAAAGGCCACGCTCTTAGCTCCTACAACACTATGTAAATCGATTGTGTCTAGGTGATTGCTGGCACGTTGGTTTGGTTAAACGCAATCCACTTCAGATTGTCTTCCTGAACTTAAGACCGTCAGAATAAACAAAAAGGATGTGATGTTAACCTCTCTTGACGCACACTTTCAGGTTAATATCTTGACTTGGTTCGTCCTTATTTGGATTGGTCGCCCGAAGAATAACAGCTTGACTCAAAATCATGAATGTTGCTGGTTCGATCTTGGTCTGAACTACACTTATTCGCGTTGGCCACAACAAGGCTCTGACATCCAGACTCCTTTCGACTCAAAATTCTGAATGATGGTTCGAAGGTGAGTGAACATCCTCGGTATGTGAATGTTTTCCTTTGTGATGAAAAACGGAACTTAATGATACTTATGTTGTTGTGTACGTTCCGACTAAGTTTTCTGTCATTCACCTAAATGGCGGTGACAAATATACGAAAAAAATGCGCCTGATGACGACGACATCGGTGCCGGTGTGTCGGTTAGGAACGTATATCAGCAAGTCCTACGCCTTTTTCACTTGGGTCTATTGTGTTCCTAGGTGGTGCCGACTGGAAACCTTGTAGGTGAACTGACCAAATCAGTAGGCGTCAACATACCATAGTTGTACATAGTCAGATTAGTTTAGTGGTATCTAACTTGCATTGATTATGGCAACTAAGCACCAATTCAGGTTGACGACAACTTTGCCAACCTGCTTTTATAGTAAATGGCAGTGAACTGGAGTCTCCCCTTGTTAAAGCTCATCACTGCAAGTGTATGCGGCCGAATGTATGGTAAGTTGGCCGGAACCAGTATGGCGTCAGTGAGTAGGCAAGTAGACACAGCCTCATCATACGCACACAAACCAGATCAACGCAAAATATTTAGTCCGAATGAACGCAAACACCGGAATCCTCTAGTCTGCATAGGGCTTCTTGTTTAAAATTGCCAGCTGTAAAGTTCAACCAAATGCGAAAGCTGTGGCCAAACCTGAATACTCTTCACCTTTTTGTTAAGTTGGCCGTAATCCGGCATCTCAGACCGATAGCACGTAAATTTTAATACTATTGTTTTAGTCTTACGCCCTCAAAAACAAGGATTTAACACGTGTGTACAACACCCCGTTTGTTTCATTATTCTACCTTTCCCACCCCACTAGCAGCTTATCTATATACACCCGGCTATCATTTACTGCACAACAAAGTCGGTATGAAGTGTCGACATATACCAGATTTCTGCCTGCATGTACATTGTATTTAAATTTATGAGGGGAACCTATCTGTTCTTTATAAATGTATGAGTCAGTTTTATTCTGCGGACAAGTTTGCGCAGCTGAAAACCGGCACAAAATTGCCACATAATCTTTAGGTATATAGAAGCAATAGGAACATATGTTAACAATTCGTTATCATGTATCTCCAGTTCTAATCGTTTTCAAACCAGTGCTGATTACGTTTGAAATACATACACTCCAGTCGGTTTACTAGATAGCCAGCGGTTTATTCTCAGCCACCAGTAGAATGTTGTGGAAGAGCTGTCATTGTTGTGTAATGTAGTTAAGTGAGATTTGATGGAAAGAAGATTAAAATTCAGGGCAGTATAAAGATACTTTCAGAATAGCATGATGTTGGAAGTGTCCTTTTGGACGAGTTGTGAACATCAAGGGGTCATAGGCGTAGTGGTTCAAGTGATTCGGAGCAAATTTTATACTGTTTAGTAGCAAACAGATAATCCAACGGGATTGGTTAATTCCTCACTTCTGAATTCATTACAGTGGGATAGATTAGTGCATATTCGAGTTCAGGTGATCTAGGTATAGCTAGATAGGCACTTAACTATTTGGCCGTTCGATCCTGTGGGCATCGTTTACGGGGCAAACAATTAAGGTAAACGGTACGCGACTTGTCAGCTAGAGTAACTTCATGCTGTTGCGTTTGCTGTATACTTCAAAACTGGAATGCTATCAAATCACGTGACAGGCTAGTGCCGTTTTGTTAGTGTTTTATTCCTCAAAAAAGCAATTTTATGCATTCGAACTCCTAGTTCAGGGTCACAAAAATAAATCCTGTTTAACTACTGCGTTCTAGTCAGGTTATGGATCGGTTGGTACGAGGAAATGTCGTTTGGTTTTGACTCGCAATTTTTTTGAAAATTGCCCTTAAAGTTATAAATGTACCCAGCCTAAAAAAACACCAACAATATTCATGTGTATAAACATTGGAACTTATAAGATGCTGTAGAGCGTACGTATGGGATTTAGGCGAAAAATATCGGAGACGCTAGATAAGATGTTACACGTGCTCATTACTAGGAGTATTGTCTGTAACGAACTTCAAGGACATAGTTTAAGAAGGGCAAAGTACCGCTGTTTACGAAGCACATGAATCATTTTTATTTCCGAGTTAATTACTACTCAGCATTAATTCGACGACCCACTTCAGTTAAGGTAAACACAGCGATATCGTCAAGCCGTTTCGGCTCACACATTATTGTGCCATAGACAGCTGACCAGTGGTTTGTATCGTGAATTAACCGCCGACGGTTAATGCTACGATTTTTACACCACATGAACCATGAGTAGATATTATGACAAGGAATTTTCAACCAAATTTACAATGTTACCATGATACATTTATATACTTTACAGACGTATGCAAAGGCGATTGGTGGACGTGTAAAAAAATTTGGGGTCAATAGTAAATTCAAGTGAACATTTGATACACACTTCATCATTTTAAGCAACACTGCGACCTGAGTGATGAAGCAAGATAGTGCATCCACTTCTGCAACTTCTGTCAAGACAGGCAATGCTATCCAGACAGAGTCGCACCAACCTGGAGAACAGCAGTTGGTGACGTTCTTGCGAGCCCTTCCAACAATCAGTCCCTTCCTTGCTCCCTCACTAAATCAAATTTTACCCAAACTTTTTGATCCGATCCTACTCAACGGACCACTGTTTGCCCAGCGGCTAACGACAACAATTGAACCTCACTCAGATGATTCGGAACCAGTTATCGACCCTCTACATGAATTGGCCAATAGTTTATCTCAGTTTTATGAGTTGCAAGCGAAAACGAATCAAGATGACATTGTATCGATCAACCAAACGAAAGAACAAATTGAATCGTTATCAGGCAACATTGTTTCGTCGGTCTGTGTCTGCCCTCATTCTTGTCAATCTCAAACTGTCCCAAACCCATCGTTGTGTTCACGCGAACGATCTGACTGTAGCACAACCACAGTCCCACCTCTGAACACTGAAACTCGAATCGGAACAATTCAGCTGGACAGAGTACAACACCAACCTACGGATCGAACGAAGACCTTAAATTCGGGTTCTGTTGTAACCAGTCCTTCAATTTCGAGGAAATCATCCGAGAACTCACCAATGGCGGCTTCTTCCACATCTGAGTTTCGTTTACCGAGAACCAGTGATTTCAGTGGTTTGAGTAACACCGCGTACCATAATCAAACGGGAATGAGTATCAAACACACATCCAGTTGGTCACCCGGACTGGGGGTACCAAAACCTGCTACTCCAACTCGATTCACAGCACCCGTTCATGTGGATGTTGGGGGAGTGCTGTACACTTCTTCTCTGGAGACGCTGACAAAGTGAGTAACCAAATTTGATTCGCTAGCCTTCTACGCGTTAAAAATTCAACTGGTCAATTAGCTGTCGACAGATTTAACATCCATGATCTTTATGTACCAGTGCTTTCATATGAAAACAGTGTGACTGGCAAAAAGCATTACAACGTTTTAGAAACCACCTATGTTAGGGAATCCCAGTAAGTGTTATATATTTCATTGTTTACAGGTCTTCATGTAAATGAGCTGTACTTATCGGAATGCTGAAGCTCCGTTTTCATAAGTTCCACACCATTTAGCATTAGTTAACCAAACCACATTGTCCGTTTGAAGAAAGATTTTATTAACGCACCCAGAAAAAAAGTACTTCGTAAACTTCAGTCAAACAACCTTTCTTTTGCCAGCGCATGTTCATTGCAACTCTGGCTAATGTGGTTGGAAGTGTAGGTATCCACACGGAACAACAAAAAGCCTTAAGTTAAACGCAAATGGATTGACGGGTGAGAGCTGATCCACGAAGCCTCCGTTTCTAGGCTAAAACAACTTGCATCACGATGGCTATACCTTACGAACAAACAATCAAGTTGCAAGTGAGAGTAAGATGGCATCTTCAACGCAAGTTTCTCTGAGCCTTCACTGAACTGTACTATAGATAATTCTTACTTCATAAACAACTCAGTCAAACAACAATCTTCAAGACTATCAAACCGAAGAACCATCATTTCTCCTGACTTCTCCAACAATGATACAGATTGGCTGTGAGACATCCACTCAAAAAATGAAAATCACCTACAATCTCTGATTTAATAGTGACCATCTCAGTTTTTCACACTGAGTTGCAAAATGACCACCACACCTATACCGATGGGGCGAGAGCTTGATAGGCAGTGCAAGGCGCAACAGCCATTGAATGACATTCTTATTATGCTGTCCTAATATCTAACTCTATGCGCTACAAGAGTTAAGTGCATAAACGTATATGACATACACTACCAAAGAAGAATCCCTGCAATTATTCGTTGAGTGTTCAGGAGGGGATGAAAGTAGATTGTACAAAGAGTATCCCACCAGGAAACCACACACAAATAATTGTACTAAATGCGAATGCACTGATACCCATTCAATCCAGTGAAGTCAAAAATGGAATAGTTTGCAGTATTCGTTAACAAATAATTTCGATTGATCAGTTATAAAATGTTTGTTTTCATATCGGAATTAAAGGAAACGAGGCAAATTACTAGAGGACTAAATAACCAGGGTGTCATTTTGGGGACCTAGATTCTAGTAGGGTGCTAAACCGAAGAGATATCATTAACGATGGTTTGAAGATGGTTGTCAATTCGTATGTTGGAGGTACAAAAACCAACACCAAACCAAGGGCTACTGGATATTTCTGTCTTTAACACATAACACGATTTTTGAATGAATGAACAAAACTGTTTCATAACATCCAATAACTCCGGGCCGACAAGCGAAGTCTATTTTCAACCGGATTAGTCTCGTCTGGCCATCCGTAACAGCTTGGTTACACTTATCTCTTGCAACTGCTCGCGCTGATGCAGTCGGTTTGGTAACACATGTTCACGGCTCTCACTAAAATCAATCTGCTATGCAGGCGTCAATATTATATAACTCGTAATTATTATTCGAAAATATTTTGCGAAATTTGTGCGCACATTATTTATCAGATAATCAGCACCTTTTGGCTTCAGCTACACTCCGCCCAGTGCATCTCAGGCCAATTCCTCCGCTGCGTTACGCTGAGGGGGTGATGATGGTGGTTTGGGCTGTACGCCAAACCCCGGTGGGGACTAGGTTGCCGCGGGGCGTAGGCCTAATCAAATGTCTGACCCGGGGCGATCAGACACACACGCACACACGGAGAAGTTGGAGGCATTTCTGTCTACAGCCGTGTGCTTCCGTTCCGCGCAGGCATGATACAGGAGGACCAGAGCGACGCACGCACACACGCAAACATACACACACACACGAGTGCAAATACAATGTCAAGGTAAAACATCCGATACGAGCAGTTCAGCATCTCTAGATGAGCACACGTTAACACGTACGCACACACAGAAGCGCCGATTTTGATCAGACTGGCTAATTGCCCAACTTTTCGTATACCTTCAGGCTGCCAACAATTGGGGTGGTAGCGGGGCAGCTGGCTTTAGGTTATGCCCGTAGGCAGTGAAGTCCGGAGACGACCACCCATATATCAGTATGTCCGAGCTATAAGGGATACAAATGAATGTGGCAATTCAGGTTTGGAATAGGCATACGCACCAAGTTTGTCCCGGGCTGTAAGTAAACCAGTTAAGTGGTTTGGTGGATAGTGCCTAAGTTAATCAATGTCACTTAGGTGGGTATACGAATAAGCACACGTGTAATCACTTTAGGCGAGTACTCAGTGAGAGACGGTGACAGTCATTTGAGAGTGGAAGTGTTCACAATTTGCCCGCATTGCCAATTTGTTTCTCCGCTAGTAAATATATGCAAGCAAATGTCATATCGTCTTGTCCAACAGTACTGAATTTGAGGCACACACCAAAAGTATCAGGATACGTACTAAAAAAAATGTCAGAATAACTTGTCAAAATTGTGGATCGACCTGTACTCATATGCCTAGTATTCATCGGAAATCCAGTGTTCAACGTTGTATTCGAATTACATAACGCCTACCTACATGTACGGGAATCCACTTTCTAACCATGAAATCTGAATTTAACATCACTCAAAACTGATCCTCTCTATCACATTTTCGGCTAACTCCTTTCAGAGATGACAGCTACATTCGAGATTCTCTCTCGTCAGACTGGCCGACATTTGCACTCAAGCGTAGTTTTTGTTAGACAACCATGTTGACGAATACGCTTTTGAGCTCACACTGGATAAGACTGTATTGTCAGATGCAAACGCTCAGTCACGTTCGTTCATGAGCACAGCTCAGGATCAAACTCACGTAAATAGCTTCTTTTTGAAACTGGCTGACTCAGTAGTCCATAGGACTGCGACAACTACGATCGATTGGGAATTGTGCTCCTATTTGTTTCTTGCCCTATTTGTTGAAATCTCCCATATTAGAGTAAACCATCTCTTTCTATGCCGTCCAGCACTCTTAGGGTTAATCTTGCATTCGAATCTGTTCCGGTAATCGGTGCGAATAGTTATGCAGTTTCATTATGTTTGAATGTGAAGATGGTGGACGCCAACTAGTGTGAAATTTCCATCACCTTGAAGATTTCGTTTCTCCAAAGAACTTTCGGTTCTTCTCCATTATGACCATATCTTGTATGAAATTAGGTCGATCTCCGCCAAATGCGGTGGAGTTCCCAGTGAATAAGTGCTATTCCTCTACCAAACGCCTATTTCTGAAGTGATCATGAAAGTGACCCACATTGTATCAGATGATAGAGGAACGAGATTTCGAGGCACTCACCGACAAGCAAACTAGGTATACCTTTTTTTTTGAGGTTTTCGATAACTTTGGTAGTTTAAGATGTCCTGGTACCATTTTTGCGTGTCGCAACGTCAGTTTACGATGTCTCAAAGGGGTTGGTTTGTGTTTTTATATCAAATAGTATCTCGCATCTATTTTGCCTATGAGTAGGCTGAAAAGCAATGATCGGTTTTTTGTTGCAGAGTGCAAGGACGCAGACCCACCAAGTGCAGACAGTAAATAAATTTAACTCGCCTGGATACATTTACTAGGGGCATCTCAAAATGATGCCGAGAAAGGCAAAATTAGTATAGAGATATCTAAAACTGGTATATAGACCAAACTGGAAAAATTTGCTTTGCAAAGGCTGGAAATCAATAAGCTCCACTGCGGCACCTGTGTATAATTACATCTTACGCAGAGTCTGCTCCTGTAATTTGTGTCTTATCTACTTATATGTTTTGCAACTGCTCTTACGTGTTGCACAGTGTAACAGAAACTCCGTGCTCAGTATTAATTCCGTGACCCATTTAACGTTAAACTAGGTGATCTTACTTACCTATGCTCAATGAAAGGACTTGTGCAACAAATCTCCTCACGGCTCAAGGAGGGTAAACCCACTTGCCACAAATGAGGTGTCCTTGTTCTTCACACCGCCATATAATCAGCATCTCCGTAAAATCACCTCTGTATTTGTTTTTTGAATGCTCCCTACTGAAACTCATCCTCTCTAGGATGAAAATCCCTTCACAACCGCCTACCTTGTCTCATACCCCGAACCTAAAAACCAATGAAACAAACCGTACTTGCCAATGAGAGGCGTACGTCTGGTCACAGTAGTCAAGCGGAGGCTTTGCACATTATTGAGATGCATGGTTGTGCTTTTCTGTCTGTCTGGTTGAGTTATTTTACACAGTGATTCCGGATTAGTAAGTCAAGTTGCTTCATACCATACGACCTATTGATCGCACTTACAACAGCTGTTGATCTATTGGATTCTACTTGATTTCAGAAGTTAAATCACTCCTACTGGCTTTTTTATCTACGCAGCTGAATCGAGGCTGACGACAAAAAGTATGGAAGGCCGAAACAGAAGCGTTAAGCCATAAAGGGAGAGAAAGTGAGGGATCAATGTGATAGACCTCAGAATCGGTAAATGTCGAGAAGTACCGACAAAAAGTGCTTTAAAAGACCAGTGGGAAACAAGAATGTGTGGCTCAGAAAAGGTTCATTTTCTACTTCACAGTTCACCGGAGAGATATCGAGATGACTTCTTTCTGCGACAAGGCAATACACTCGCCTTTGTAATGTACGGCTGCAACGGAGGGCATGAGAGTTGGTGATGACGTTCGAGTTAAACATTTCAATGCAACTGACGATTGGTCACATTTCACTTGCAGTAGTCAGGTTTGGTCAAATGTAATCAACAGGGAATAGCTTTATCCCGTATGTAGTAAGGGCTATGATCGTCCAATTACTGGCAACAAACGTCTCCGAAGTGGATACCTCCAAACAGTGGACAATCCCCCCATTCCCCAATGGCGTCTATTACGGGTAGAACATACTGTGTTTGTTTCCGTGATACTCATGCTCCATAATTATATAATTGGCACGTTGTGTTCTACTGATTACGAGTCGTTCAAATTGGTTTGCCAAAAAATTTACAATTGCCAACTGACTGTGCGGTACTAGGAGCGTGAAACTTACGCTGCACACAATCATCACCAACCACCTTATTCAGATAACCCTAGCTGAAATTTGAACAAAAATCTTGCATAGGGATGCGTCCTATTCCACTGCTTCCAGACCAGTCTCAGTGACACAAACAGAGCGGAAAGCTGTACTCCACACGAGGGTGAATGTGACTGTTCTACATCTTTTTCATTAACGAACCCTTGATCTGCCATTTCAGTAGCTATAAAGTTCGTTTTGTACCGTTCATTTTTACAGTTCACAAGGTGCGACTTGAACATCTGTTTCCTCATTATACGGACATCTGTCGCGTGTCTTAAGTGGCTTCCCAGTTCAATGGGTTGAAGATGGTGAGACAGTTCCAGTAGACCTTTCGAAAAACAAAGTCAAGTGCAGTCATATTCAGAAAAGGAATGTCAGGCGTGCCATTGGTGACTCTTCAGAATTGGTTAATAATTTAGACGTCATCATTCTTGGAAAGTGGTTGATGTGCTCCTTGGAAGTTCAGTCACTGTCCGCAAGGATGATTACATTTGTGACCACTTTGAAAGCAATCACACCACTTTGACTCTCCCGAGTGATATTATGAGGAGCACTTTATTATCATATACTGCGAATATCAGTTCCTGTTTTCTCGATCTATCCCACCACCAAATACATAAGGTGACTGTAGGAAGTGCTGTACTGCGCCTCTTGATAGAATTTCCCTCTCAATGAATGAGCGAGAGTTAGCCACTGGCAGTGGTTTTGGCAGACTACCGAAGTTAAGTCGATGACACAACTAACTGATCATTCTAAACGGAGAGCAGATAAATTGGCGCAATGCTTAAATATTTTTCAGTTCAAACTGAGGCAAACTATACTTGTTCTGGTCACGACGATTCAAACTAAATTGGCACTAACAGATACATTGTTCACATCAGTAAGACAGATTTGTACACAGGATAGCTAGATAAAAGAATTAGACTTACCCACGCCCGTACCACAGTCTAATGCTCACACCAGAAGGTTCATAGAACAACACAGCAAACCGAACGTTCACGCATAGACTAGTAAATTCGGTTAGTCCAACAGTTAGCGCAACAGAACCCTGTGCACTCGCTCAGACCCAAAAACAATCCGTGTGTTCAGTCACACGGGATCAGTCTGTTGCTGCCATCGTACACCGTGTCTACCAGTTTACACATAATTGTCGGGAAAGTCACATAGACAGACCCGAGGGATGTTTGGTTTTCCGGGTGAAGGAGGATTAACTTAGGTGGATGCAGTAGTCCATGTTACCGGAGAAGGTCGATATCTTTGAGGGACGTAGGTGATCATCGTCCGCAATCTGTACACACGTGCTGACCACTGGCCATCTTATTAGTTAAGCGTGTGCATTCAGAATCCTGTTGCGTTATTTCAAAC
Source organism: Paragonimus westermani (assembly GCA_008508345.1). Lineage (NCBI taxonomy): Eukaryota > Metazoa > Platyhelminthes > Trematoda > Plagiorchiida > Troglotrematidae > Paragonimus > Paragonimus westermani. Next base: position 36,240 of record QNGE01003238.1, on the reverse strand, counting down.
CGAGATTCATGTGGTTTGTTGGGGTGGTCCTAATGAATGAACCGAAACCGATCTTGCATGTTGAAAAGCAACTGTTCACAAACCTGTCCAAATCACCATCTACCCTGCCTGCTAATTGTTCGGCTTAAAATACGATTCACAATATTTTGAACGTGGTAGTGATGCGGCAGTGCGAACTGCTGGTATCTGCCATTCTCCACGTTTTAACTATCCTGTTCAAGACGCTTCTTTGATCTGGGTGACAAATGAACTATGTTCAAGATTCCATCTGTTGAGCACGGTATCGGCACAAACTCCCCTACGGTGACAACTGACTTAGCACTCACTTTGTTAAAGCCTCAAGCACAAAATCTTGTTCTGCTTCTTAAGAAGCAGTCGCGTCAACTCCATGAGGAGATAGAGAGCATGAACTTCCTTGAATATATTACGCGTAGTACTTCACACCTTCGGATGTGTAGCTCATAGGTAGAGGTATAAGAGTAACCCATCGTCATCTATAGGTGAAACCCGGGGGATAATTAAGTGCAATTTCATATCGGTCCAGCTCGTTCAAACGAACGTTTTTATTGAAGGATATACAGTGGGCAGTATGAATCTTTTTAGAGTGTAGGCATGTGCACATATGGTTCGCTGAGTAAACACACCTTTTTAGAGGCAAAAATAGTGGAACAGGCAACGGGTTTCCAGGTAAAATTGAGAAGAAAAAACATTTTAAGCACGTTTAAGCCTTTTGAGACACTGAAGAAGACTGAGGTTCTGTTCATGTTCTTCAAACTGTTCTTGACCACATGCAATGTTCAACGGACTCCGGGGAATGAATGAGGTGTGATAAACCATCTCCCGAATTGGTTACTGTAAGTAAAATGGTGAGTTAGCCGATATGCAATTGAGTTAAGAGCTTTGGTTTGCAAATCCATGAAGTATTGTCAAGCACTGAGATGGGAATACATGTGAGCACAGTGTTGACCACAGATCGGAATTGTGTTGCGAGATCGTGCCCTACTGCTTACTTGCCACATAGGTCAGTAATTTAAAATCATTAAACGCACACGGAGTGGTTACAACATCACATATTTGTCATCGATTTTCTGCCTCTCTATGTTGCGGTTTTGAATAAAATAATTTTCCTGGGGTGCGGTTTTTTAGGAATATGTTGCTAATTTTGATTCTTCTTAAGAGGCCGGAATTGGCAGTCATGAAGGCTGTAAGGAACATACAGAACAGAGTGGTTTTCTAAAGTAATGCGGAAGAATGTACGTTGGTACCGGAGTGGTCCACGGTCTAATGCAGGCTAACCATATCTATCCACCCTGACCAGAACACAAATGAGCATTTTTGCGATTTAGCAGTTCAGTTCTCGTGGAAATTTTCACATGGGACTTATAAAGAGAGGGGAACAGTCAGCAGTCTGTTAAAAACGTGCAAAATGATTTTTTTTTCCACTCCAAAAGAAGCTGAACTGCGTATCACACAACATCCTTAGTGAATGATGGCTCTCAGAGTATAAGTTCGAGGGGGTGTCATTTTTGGAAGCTAGATTCCAATTTACAAGATATTTTTCCCTTGTTTATCAGACACCCTAGAGCCAATAGAACGGTGCGGACGCCAGAATTTGTAAGTAAAACCAATCTGTACAAGACAATAGATGATCTAGAATTTAAAGTTACCACGACTCTGTGGTTACTCAATGAAAAATTCTTCGGGAAGACACAACCAGTTTTGTGGTTTCTTTCGCATATCAGATATATGCTACTTATGCTTTCATACCTTCTAATTCCCTTGAGATCTTTAGGCAAACCAAATTTCCATAACTTTCATTCAGAGGCTGGTAAAGTCTGCACAGTTCTATGACGTCTACGGAGTCTCGGAAGCACGTCACGATAACTAATTGTCAGGAATTGCAATTTTCGGTATGCTTACTCCAACTAACGGAGTTAGGGCTGTTTCGGACTAAATACATCAAATGAATCACGAAACTTTCTCTTGGATGGCACGAATTAAAATCTTGTTTTTCAGCATTCCAACTACATGAAATGTTTGTTGCTGTTGCACACTGGCAGCTATTTTTCGTTATGCATAATCCAACATAAGTAATTCCTAATATTTATTTGGTTTTCTTCGACAGGGTCGTTCAAAGTAGTCTGTCGTTTCCCAGGTTATGAACCCCAATACTCAACATGTCGTTTGCACCAGTTCATATAAAATAAGTTGCTGATCCTTCTGTTCACTGATTTATTGCGCCTTTTCAATATTAACACGTTTGTAGACTTTCGCGCTCAGCTTCATCGTCCTTCAACTCTGTTGTAGATACCCAAACTCTCGCTTAGGTCGTATGTTTAACGGGGTGATTCCAATCGTTCTGGACACAATGAAACAACATTATTTCATTGATCGTGACGGTGCACTTTTTCGCCACGTGCTCAACTTTCTACGTACTGGGCAGCTACACTTGGATGCCCAGTATGAGGAACTTGATCAACTTATACAAGAAGCGCAACATTACGAACTGACCGAAATGCTTATTGCCTTGAAAGAACTCTGCGAGAAGCGAACGCACCTCCACTCTACTGTAAACCGGAAACGACCTTACTGGATCACCCCGCCGATCCTCCAAGTCAGCTCAAAAAGACGACGGCGAGGAAGCGTTGTCTCGGAAGGAACAAACAGTGAAACCCACACCTACGACTCAAATCATCCGGTCACAAGTTCATCTACATCTGAAGTTAACTTGGGACAAAACGGATCATTTCCGTCAAACTTTGTATCCACTAACTGTCCACAACCAGACTGGGCATGTGCACACTGCATCTGGTTGGAGCTAGATGAGGTGGCTCCTCATTCTGGCATGCTCCAATGTACAACTTGTGACCAGATCACTCCAAGAATTGAACGGATCTATAGATTTTTGGACAGGTACAGTGCCCAGCTTGGTGTAACAGTGCCCAAAAACGCTTCTAGCATTGAGCCAGGCAACTGCCGGACCTGGAAAGATATGTCTCGGAACGACCAGCTTCGACTGTGGCAACTTATTCTGTCCGAGGGTTATGAGATAGTAGCAACCCACAGAATGAGCAAGGTTGACAAAAGACGACTGGCCTATCTACTTTATCACTCTCAAATGTGAGCAGAGTTTTGAGGGTGCTTCTGATGATATCACGATGACAAATGTACCATATTCTGTTGGATTATGTCAGATTTATTGGTGATATATACTCTCGAATAAGCAAACAATAAGCATGAAGTTCAGTTATAAAAACACTGTATTTCTACCCATTTGATTTTGACCACTTTCAAACAATTCCGACGACAATAAGAACCTTCGTTATAGTTATGTTATTCATTCGTTTTAATTCCGTTCCGCTCGACAAGTGCTGAAAATGGGACCACAAGCAGAAAGATCACTTCTAGATATCCGGAAAAGGAAATGACTTGAGCTTGATTTACTTAAGTTCAGATGAAGCGGTACGAATTCTGTTTTCGTAGGCTATATCGGAAGGCCTGTAAGACCACTACGCATAACTGCGTGAGAAATTTAACGCCAAACGAAAAAATGTATAAAGATAAATAACTTGAAGAAGAAACTGTTGAACTACCAAATCACTCTGTCTCGTGACCGTATAGTTTAATGGATGGACCCAGAGCCCCTCGTGAATAATCTTCCTTGACTGAAATCACATGAGTAAAAGGCTCTGATTACTTCTGACGTTCAATTTTTGTTATCCACGAAATAATTTCCAGGACACAAGGTACTGTACGCGACTACAACTGTCTCAAGTGAACATAGTTTGTCCCCCCCAAAGTGAGTCAGTGGTTAAGGAAGCTAGTTCACTATCTGGTTTATTCACTAGGTTGTTTGAATGGTGTCACTCAGACTGTTTTGCTATAGTGTTCAGTCCGTTAGTGTGCCCACATATTTATCTAAATATCCAGACTTGTCGTTCCTGTTTCGTTAAGGACATTTTTCTTATTGGAAAGATACAACCATTTTTTTCTACCCTACACAAATAGATTGTGTTTATTAAGACAGTTTTCAGTGTATCACCGGTACATAATAGGGGATTTGGTTTTAGTAGTTATGACTTTTCATCAGCTTTAACATTCCTCAAGGAAGACACTTGTGTTTAGGTAAAACATCCACTTCAGATGTAAACTGCTAAACCACAGCTGAGCTGTTTGAATGACAAAGGACACTTTTGGCTTCCGGGTATGCCAATCTGGAACAACCTGTTAGAGTCACTTTGGAGTATGTGGCTGGTAGTTGAATTCGACTACAGAAATAACGCATATATTCAGCACACCAAAACGAGTGTTTATATAACCTGATTTTCCGAATCGTTGCTGTAGAATGAAGATACTGTCATTCTTCTCATCGTTAATGTTAGCCAACTGTTGTTCCCCGTACGCTGTAGATTGTTTGTAGCATTTTTGATAAGCAGTGGTTAGTTTGCTGTTTCATTCATTCCCGTCTGACTTTCGCTTTCGTAACATTTCTGTTGCTGAGCCTCTGGAACTAAAGTGACTTCTTGATTTACCATTTTTCTGTAAACCGTTCAACAGAGAGTTGGATCTACATTAGGTTTCTCAGCCTTCGTTAATCTGTAAATAACTAATGTATCCCACGTGCTCAGTAAACGACTGCTTTCAGCTCTTTTTGAGTGCACAGGATCTGATGACAGGAATTAAATACTGCAGTCCGATTTTCATATCATACTTTTCAGAAGCAGTTATATTCACTGTTATGTTCACTGGATTGGATAAAACGTTGGATTTGTAACATGACGACTGACGGTTGTATATTGATGCAAACCCGGTCACGGAACATAAACGGTCTATCTCACACCGAGTTGACCAGCAGCTCGTCAATTAAAATTTCATGTATTTAGGTCCAGGTAGATTTGGCACTTATACAAGTGGGCAAGGCTAACAGTGTTTTATCACGTAACAGCTCGATACAGTATAAGATAATGAGAGTGAACAAAAATAAACTGACAACACTCCCGGGGAAGGCCACCCGAGGTGGTTGAAACGTAGAGTATTACAACTCGCTCGTAATGTTATGTTATTCCCAATCTGCTCATCAATAACAAAAATAACTGTTCCAGAACTACAGTGTCATTTAAGGTTTGGTCCAGTTTAAATGTTGTACCACGTTCGCTTGGTAGTAGTCGTCGTCATCGACTTATCGGCCATGTGAGTATTGATTAGCAGCACTCTTAACTGATTACTAAACATCGCTTTTCAGAAAAAAAATAGTGTAGCGAACAAGCTCGTTTTCGGTTATTCATCATCAGGCCAAATACATAACATTTATATGAAACAGAGTTGTCATGGCAAAGCGAACAAAACAAATGGCAAGTTCAAGTGAGGTCAGACACGTCATAGACACACACGGAGACGACGCTTTGATACGATTATGCCATCATTATGACGTAACTGGAACAATGGTGTTTCGATCAGTCGTGGTGTGGATGTTTGGCCATGGCAACTTCAACGCCTGAACAAAGCGCTTCTATGCGCACAAAGGTGGATTATTCAATCGAATTCCGATCGCTTCAGCCGTGGCCAAAATTCGGCATCTGACAGTTTTGGAGTGATTGCCTTTGACTCGGTAAATCAGACGAAACGAGGAGGCCAGGTTGACAGTATAATTGGTACCAACGCGGTGTGCAACACTTTCGCTGGTAATCATCTTGGTGACTCCGCCATTGATCCAGGCTGTGTGATATTCACGGATACGTTCGGATAAGCGCCTGGTCGTGCGATCCACGTAACTAGTTCCACAGGAACAAGTCAATGAGTATACACAAAAGGAAATCCCAGAAGCGGGCACTTTATCCTTTAACCGTAAACACAGGGCTGGAGTAGAGTTGAAACAAACACGTAGGTTGACAGCTTAGAATGATCTATTGATAGCAGTATTAGGTCTCCTGGTGATTGTTTCAGCGAGTGTATCCCCCTTGAATGGTAGTGAAATAAACACTGTCTTCTTTTACGCTAGAGTCATCTTACCTTGTTTCTCGCGACGTTCCATAGTCTTGCCTACAAAACGTTCTGGATGTATTTGGCCTGATGATGAATAACCGAAAATGAGCTTGTTCGCTACTCCATTTTATCTGATGAGTACTTTGGGGATTTTTAACTATTTGAAACATCGCTTTATTGTTGTTTAACTGCATTTAACGATTACGCTGTACGTAACTCTGACCACATTACAAGTTCGTTAGCTTACTCAATGTGTCATCGCTGCTGCGCACAAATTAGCTCTGGATTCATGCTATGTACATGTTCGATTGGTTTCGCGTGCTTCAACTGCTGCATGCTTGCAGCAGATCATTCGGTCGTGTTGCGCAGTGGGCAACACGGTTGACTTAGGAAATCGTGACTGGGGTTTGATCCGGGGCTGTTTTAAGAATGTTCATTACTGACGAGGAGTACCATGGTGGAAACTCGAGTATTCTGAAAGAGGGTGACCGAGATGTTTATCGGAAGACAAGAACAGAAATCCATTATGAGTGTTACTCAACTTCTATTGACCAGAGATCCATCTGTTTCGGAATTCGATACACTGTGTTCATTTTTTGTAACTTACAAATGTCTACCGGGGGGTAGGTGAAAGTTCAGCCTTGTGTACAGTGTATTTTGCAAGCAAGGAAACCGGACAACGCATGATGAGATTACGAACCTTTATGGATAATTGCACAGCTGCCCGTGAATCTCACTTTGAGTTGGGGCGAACAACAAGGAGGAGAGGCTGTACACCTTCGATACTACGCGAGGTATCTGCTAAATGAAGGTGTTTGTGCACAAACAAACGAGATTTAGTGCTCGAGTTTTCAAAGACACCATCTGTGTAGCAGTGGAACCCACAGAACCAATAGCGATGGACGAACTAACCCAGTCCAGATGCTAGCCACGGTGAAGGAGAAACACAAGGCCGGGAGCTGTGGATAGGGTTGAAACTTCATGGTATTTCGAGTGACAAGCACTTTTGTCGGTGGTAACTCGTTAAGGGGTGTGAAACAAACAGGTGTCAGTCACCCCATCCTCCCGGAAGGTTTGCCTGTTTAACAGTTGTCAGATCAATGGCACACTTGTTTGGCTGTAGTCCTGCCACTCAAACCGATAGACAAATGGTCATGGAGTGCTGTTGTGTGTAAACCGCCAGTCGACAACTTACAATCACCATAAAATATAAGACTCATACGTAGCGCAACGCTATCTGTTAATTAGAGGATTAGACAAATCACTGACAAACAACTGTTTCAAACTTTGAGCACATATTGGTAATAGGAAAATCGTCTCTGACACAAAGGATTTCAATCCGAATTTATTGGGCGTCTGCAACCCTTATTGGTGTGACTGGTATAAAGAACTGTATACGTATTAGGTGGTCGTTTAGGAACAGAGTAGCGATGATGTGAGAATCCTTCGCTTCACACAGTCGGGCGAACTTCGTGCCCCTATTCGGAAGTCAGAAATCTTTATATTCGAATACTACTGTGTGGGACCTAATACGGTGCTTTACGCGTGGTGTTTGGGAAAAATGATTGTGGCATATACACAGACGAAACAGTGGGCAACCAAACTGACACAATTTCAGAGTCGAGACCATAATCTGGTTGAGAATGCATGATGATTTATATTCAGACCTGCATAGTGCAACTATCGAAAATACCAGTGAGGGTTTCAGCTGAGGCAGCTTATTCACCAAATGTCAAATACACTGAGAGAAGCAAAAATAGAAGACTGATTAAGGATAGGAATGAACATATTTTCAAAAGTTTGATACGAAATTTTGTTCATACGCACTCTGAACTTCCACTATTGAAAATGAGGCATGAAAGGTTTCCTAGGTGGGGACAGTCGTTCGTTGACAATTTATGATGCGGGTTCTATGGTGCACCATTTTATGACACAGCCCTGTAAACAGCAAAAGCGGTCAGTTTAGATTACTGATGAGTAGTCGGGGATTTGGTTTATTTTCAAGTTGACCATCACTCACATTTGATCGCAGCGTTCGCATTCAGATAGA